>PVJO010009287.1:0-70298 GCA_004026905.1 Hystrix cristata
GATATAACCTTTTGTGAAGATCACACAGCTCTCATGTGGAGAATAGGTTACTGGAGGAAAGATAGTAGTGGGAAGAAGAATTAGGAAGCTCTTGCAGGCAAGAAACAGAGCAGAGTTAAGTAAAAAGGTAAAACTGCTAAGAGGATGGTTCAGGCTTGATGAGGGATTGACCAAGGGAAAACAAAGGGTGGGATGGTGTCAAGGATAATTCCCAGACCTGTGGCAGGAATAGCTGCATGCCTATACATGCATTTAGGGTAGATGGCCCTGCTAGGTGTGATGGTGCACGCCTGTAATCCCAGCATTCAGGAGGCTGAGGCAGGAAGATCGCTGCAAGTTTGGGACCAGACTAATCTACATAGTTCAAGGTCAGCCTAAACTACATAGTGAGACCTTGTCTCAAAACAAAAACAAAAAAAAGCAAAAACAGAAACAAAAGAATGTAGGGGGATGGCTCTGGAGGAGTAAAAAAATTGGTAGAATGTTGCTTTGGGACATGTTAAATGTTGAGTACCTGTTAGATGTCCACATGGCAATGTCTGGGAGGTAGAGGTACAAGTTTGTCACTCAGAGTAGGAGACTGGATTACAGGATTGGACATTTGGGAGCTGGTGACTTAGAGTTGATGCATGGGATGTAGACCCAGTTGAAAAAAAATTTTTTTTTTGAGACAGGGTCTCATTATGTAGTTCAGGCTGACCTTGAACTCATAGTGATCCCCCTGCCTCAGCCTCCCCAGTGCTGGGATTACAGGTGTGTGCTACCCTGCAGGACTTCCAATTGAGATTTTGCAGACTGAGGAGGGAGAGGAGAGGTAGTAGCCTTGAGGCTGAAGAGGGTAGCAGGGAAGGAGGCAGAGAGGAAGCCAGGGAAGCAATAGCCAGAGAGATAGAGGAAACCAGGAGAATATGATGGCTCAGAATCTATAGTTGGTGCTGCTGGAAATGAGGATATTAGGTGTAACCATGAGAAAGTGTTCTCCCTTTTGGCAGCTCAAGACCAGACAAAATTTGGCAACTCAGATGACTCAACCTTATTAGACCAAAATCTGAAAAAAATAAGTGGTGGCCTGACTCTGAGAAATGTTGGTAGAGATGTTGAAACAGAAGCCAGACTTCAGGGAGAAGTGATTAGAACGGAGACTAATAAGGGAGTGGGCTGGGAGGTGATTGGCTGGGTGCAAGTCAGGGTGAGAGAAGGCAAAATTAAGGGTAATCTATAAGTTTCAGGCAGGGCCACTGAGTGGGGTTGGCTGGTGAAACAGGAGGTGTGTACTGGGAGGGGAGATGTGTACAGATGGGCCACCATGCATTGGGGTGGGTGGAAATTGATGTGCCTCTGAGCCTTCCAAATGGTGAGATGGACTGACATTTGGACCCGTGGGTCTGGAGCCATTCCTTACCACCTCTGCATTCCTGACGCTGAAAGACAGACTTTTGGGAGTCAGAAGCCTGTAGATGGGGATGAAATAAATCAACAAGCAAGCTGGGCGTGGTGGTACATGCCTGTAATCCCAGCACTCAGGAGGCTGAGGCAGACTTACTGCAAGTTCAAGGCCAGCCTGGGTTACACAGTGAGTTCAAGACCAGCCTGAACTACATAGCAAGACCCTGTCTCAAATAACCAACAACAACAACAAAAGTCAGTAAGCAGTTACTGAGCACCCGCTACCTGCTAAGGGCACACATTTTCCTAGGGGCTAGGGCTCTACCAATGACCAAGACCGTGTCTCCCTCCACACTTTTGGTGCTTACTCTCCACAAGGGAAATGGATATTAGGTAAATCACCATGACATAATGTGTAGAGTGTGGGGAATATATGTTTATAGTGGTACATCAGGGAAGGTCTCTCTGAGGAGGTAACACGCACATAGTCCTGGAGAAGTGAAAGCTTGAGCCCAGAGGTATCCAGAAGGCGGGCATATAGTGAGGAAGATACTTGGCAGATTTGAGGACCAGCTAGGAGGCTGTGAGGAAGGAATGGAGAGGCTGAGGAGGAGCAAGGGCCAGGTCTTGTGGGACCCTATAGGCCTGGGGAAGGAGGCTGGAAAGTCCTCTAGATGGTCCCTGGCTGCTGGAAGGGCAGGGACTGGGCAGGAGGGGCAACTCCATGAAGGACTTCCCCTTCCATCTGGGCCCCAGAACCAGAAAAGCCCCTTTGTGCAGAGGGTGGGTGGCCTGTTCTGGTGGGAGAAGGGCTGTACTTAGTCCTGAGGCCTGCTCCTCGGGGGGCTGGACAATGGGGCTCCTTGTGGTTGGACTTGAGGGCCAAGTGGCGCCTTCAATGATAAGATTCCTCAGCCAGGAGGCATGTGACCCCAAGACCTTGGCTTCTCGCCAGAAGGTCTGGGCCTGCTGCTAGGGAATGGGATGGAGGATGGGGAGAGTCAGGGAAAGGAGGAGGCCTTCTGCAGACAGTGCTCTGCCCTGTCTTGGCCCGGAGGAGGTGGAGATAGGTGGTGGAGGGGCTGTGGCTCTGCTGCGACAGCCAACATCAACAGATGTCACACAGCAGGCAGGGAGGAGGAGCCACTGCCCCCGGGCCCAGTGAGTGGGGACAGGCAGAGAGGGCTTGGCAATTCTCTGTCTTGTGTCCCTCCAGACAAGGAGCAACCATGGAGCTAGAGAGGATTGTCGGTGCTGCCCTCCTTGCCTTTGTGCAGACACATCTCCCAGAGGCTGACATCAGGTAGAGGACCAAGCCAGAGCAGGGTTGTTGGTGCCAGTGGTATTCTGGGCCCTGGCTTATGGAAAGATGGGCGGAAAGTACTCAGCCCTATTCCTGAGGTGGGGAGGGCTGGTTTGGATTTGCCAAGATGGCCTTGCCTCTTATCCTGTTTGTCACCTTTGTTGAACAGGTAGAAAACTAAATCTCAAAAAAAAAAAAAAAAAAAGGGCTTGGGATTTAGCTCAGTGGCTAGAGTGCCTGCCTTGGAAGCACAAGGTTCTGAGTTTGATCCCCAGCACAAAAGAAAAGAAAACTAAATCTCTGAGGGGAGGGAGAGAGGGAGATACTCTCTGGCCTCAAGGACTGAGGTCTGATTTATGGACCCCCGTGAGGCCAAGGGCTAGAGTCTCAGGCTAGGTGGGGGTGCTGGAGTATCTGGTGTCCTATCCAGGCCTTGTCCTGTCTCCTTCCTGCAGTGGCTTGGATGAAGTCATTTTCTCGTATGTTCTTGGGGTCCTGGAGGACCTGGGCCCCTCTGGCCCATCAGAGGAGAACTTTGATATGGAGGCCTTCACTGAGATGATGGAGGCCTATGTGCCTGGCTTTGGCTGCATCCCCAGGTAGGGCCTGGCTGGAGCCAAAAGAAGGGTCTGGGTGGCTGTGGGGGTGGGCAGAGGATCCTCTCACCACTTTTCTTGTCCTTTCAGAGGCACAGTAGGGGACATGATGCAGAAGCTCTCAGGGCAGCTGAGTGATGCCAGGAACAAAGGTGAGTCTGGGGCTCTGGCACTTGGGGGATTCATAACCACCTCTCAAAGTTCCAGCAAGACTGATGCCTTCTCTGCCTCTTTAAGAAAACCTGCAGCCACAAAGCTCTTGTGTCCAAGGTCAGGTACCCAGCTCCCCGGACCCCCTGCAGCGGCCTGCAAATCTCAAAGAAGAGCCCAGGTCTCTTGCTACAGCTGGGGATACCCAAGATGAGGTAGTGGTAAAGGTACTGATGCGTGACCTTGGGGGTAGAAAGGAGGATGTGCTGCCTCTTGTCAACTTGTCAACATTTGTGCCCACAGGCAGCTGGCACTGAGGAGGAGTTGCTGCCAGGAGTGGATGTACTCCTGGAGGTGTTCCCTACCTGTTCGGTGGAGCAGGCCCAGTGGGTGCTAGCTAAAGCTCGGGGGGACTTGGAAGAAGCTGTGCAGATGCTGGTAGAGGGGAAGGAGGGGCCTCCAGCCTGGGATGGCCCCAATCAGGTATCCTCTTCACCCCCCCCCCAGTTAGACTCAGCTGCATTCCACCTTGGTGTTAAACACCCACCCCTACCTGTCCCCATCTGTTTCCCCTCTTGGTGTCATCAGACCTAGATTAGGCTGCCCTCTCCACAGGACCTGCCCAGGCGCCTTAGAGGCCCCCAAAAGGATGATTTGAAGTCCTTCATACTGCAAAAGTAAGCCTGGGCTGGGCTGGGCTGGGCTGGGCCCTGGAGAATCTTTCCAGGTGGCAGGAGCTTCATCCAGCTGGGTTTTGGCAGGTACATGATGGTGGACAGCGCAGAGGACCAGAAGATACACCGTCCCATGGCTCCCAAGGAGGTAGGAAGGTTGGGACAGCTGGGGATGTAGAGTGGGGAGGGAGTGGTTCCTGCTTCCCACTGCTCACTGCCTGACTCCCAACAGGCCCCCAAGAAGCTGATCCGCTATATTGACAACCAAGTAGTAAGCACTAAAGGGGAACGATTCAAAGACATACGGAACCCTGAGGCCGAAGAGATGAAGGCCACATACATCAACCTCAAGCCAGCGAGAAAGTACCGCTTCCACTGAGGCACTCGCTGGACTCTGCCTAGGCTCAGACCCCAGAGGGATGCGGGAGACCTACACATGCCCCAGGGACCTCCCTTATCCTGTCTCCTTTCTTCTCCATCCCTTGCTCCAGGGTGTTAAAATATTCTTGGAGCTATTCCTCGGGCACAGTAAAGGTGGCCAAGGAAGGTGTGTGTGCATTCTGCATTTTGGTCATTTCTGCCTCAGGGCTGGGATACTGTTCTGTCTGCTCTTCCCAACCCAGCTTCACATCCCATCTCTAAGGGTAGCACTAGGCAAAAGAGGCCAAAAAGGTCTTTATTTGAGGTTCCAGGGTGGGGCAGGGCACCCGCCTCTCAGCAGAGGTCCCCACAGTCCAGTTTCCCTGCAGCTCTGTGTCAGGCCCCACCACACAGTTCAGCTGGCTCCCCCGACAGGAAGTCAGACCTGGAGGTTGACAAAGGGAGCAAAGCCCGCCATGTCCTGCAGGAGGACAAGGGCCTGATGCAGCGGTGGCTCCACGTCGATGTCCACTCCTCGCTTCCGCAAGCGGCTGAGGCTGGGCTCTGCCACGTGGTGGCAGTGCCGTACCCGCAGCGAGCGCAGTACCGGGCAGTATTCGGCCAGTGTCCTGCGGGAGGAGGGGTGAGGCTTGGAGCAGGAGGCTCCCACCCCTCAGCGCGACCCCTGCTCTCCGCCTGCGCCAACTCCAGCGAGTCCCTGGTCTCTGCAGCTTAGGGCACACTTCTTCCTCTGGACACGGGGGAGAAGGGTCTGGATGGGGGTCAACGCTCCAGGTCTCCAGGGATCCGGGGCTTCCTGACTCTGTAAGAGGGAACCTGCTCCCCAGGTGTGCCCAGATAGAGGTTTCCCCCTTGTTGGAGAGAAGCCAGGCCAACTCTGAAATCTTCCAGTGTGTGCACACTGGTGCAGGTTTTAAGGGTAGGCTCTACGGCCCGGATAATCCTAGCGGCCTGTCTGTGCACAGAAGGGGTGCCCTTTCCCAACTGCAGCCTGCCCACCTCGCCGCCCTGGCCCTGGCACCTGACGCCGTCGCTTCCGACCCGAAGGCAGCCCGTGAGGTCGAGGTGCTCGAGGCGAGGGCAGTTCCGGGCCAGCTCCTGGACCGCGGTGTCGCCCACGTTGGCGTTGACCGCCAGGGAGAGGCTGCGGAGGCCGGCGCCGCGCCGCCGCGCCAGGTACACGATGGCCTCGTCCTTGAGCTGGCGGCAGGCGGTGAGGTCCAGCTCCTCCAGCGCCGGGCAGCGGTCGGCGAGGCCGCGCAGGGCCAGCCCGTCCACCCAGTCACAGTGCGCGAGCGACAGGCGCCGCAGGCGGGGGCAGCCCTCGGCCAACGCGCCCAGCGCGCGGCGGCTCAGCTGCCCGCAGCCGGCCAGCGCCACGCTCCGCAGCTGCGGATTCCGCGCCAGCACAGGCAGCAGGTCCGCGTCCGACAACCACTCGTGACACGGCGCCAGCGCCAGCGCCTGCAGCCCCTCGGTGTCCCGCAGCAGCCGAGCCAGGGCGGCGCGCGGGATGTGCGGCCCCACCTGCGGACGCAGGCGCCGGCCTCAGCGCTCCTGCTCCTCCCGCGGCCGGCTGCCCTCCCCCAGAGCCCACGCCCCCTGGAGGCATCGCGTCCCGCGCGCCCCCCGGAACCCTCCGCGCGGCCAGGACCACGGGGGCCAAGGGCCGGGCTCACCTGAGCGGCGTCGAAGCGGCGCAGCCCCGCCAGGTGCAGCTGCACGAGTGCCCGGAAGGCTCGGCTGACGCGCTGCAGCCGGAGCAGCTGGCGCAGCGGGACACGGCTCAGGACGTGCGGGAGCAGCACATCTTCCCAGGGCAGGTCCAGCAGCCTGCGGGTAAAAGGCCGTCGGCGTCTCTGTGCCGCTGTTACCTGCAAGTCCGCCTCCGTTGTTCTCCTGAGTCCCGGTTCGAAAGGGTGGGCCCCGGGCCCGGCTCCGGCTCAGCTCCCCTCCCCTGGGTCTCTCTTCCCTCCGTCGGTCCCTCCAGCACTCGGTACCTGACGGCTCCGGGTTCTTGCTCCACTCCGGACGGCTCCATTGGTGGCTCCATCGCTGTCTAACGCGCGTGCGCAGTAAGGTCTCACTTTGGCCTTAAAACAACTGCAGCGAACCGCCTACTTGAGCTGTTGAGACAGACCGATTCAATCGAGTGCAGTCGCTCTGAGAAACCTATCTGAAAGCTTTTCCGGATGGACCCGAAGCTGAGGCAGAACGCACCAGTGCTGTAACATTAGATCTCGCCTTCTTGGCTGCAGGGCTTGAAGCCCGATACTGCAGGAGCAGAGGACGAAGACTGCTTTTCAGTCTTGGTTCGGGCCGGTAGCCAGCCACCTCAGAGTGAAGTGGTGGGAGGAGCGGGGCCAGGCCGGAGGCAGAGGGGTGGAGTCAGGATCCTGGGTTACCGAGGCACCCCCTCCCCGGTCTGTAGCTACTTGGAAAAATGGGGGAAAACTGTCCAGGCTCTTATCTCAGGCCTGCAATAGGCGCTCAATAAGTAATTGCCTGGGCTGGAGGGGTAGCTCAGTGGTCAAGCACTTGCACTTGCCAAGTGTGAGCGAGGTCCTGAGTGCAATCCCCAGCACCGCCAAAATAATGATCGCTGAAAGAACAAATAAATGGGGTGAGGCTCGAACTTTCCTTTTCATCAAGCAAACTTTCTCAAACCTCCCATCCCTGGTTAGTTGTGAAATACAAAACTATCCATCCTCTTCCACTTTGGGACGGTGTGGGCCGGGTTTGCCTGGGGAGAGAACGAACGGGGTGTTAAGGAGGACTGTACATTCAGTGGGTGCGGTCCTTTTCTGGAGTCCTGAGAAGATGGAGTGCTAGCTCATCCCACCAGGAGTCCTGCTTCTCCGGTATTACTGTAGGGTGGGGCTCGACCCTCCGTGGGGCCACCGCGCTACCCTCTCACTGCGTCCCCAGGTCCGAGGCCCAGGCTCCCCTCTGGGAAATCCCTGGAGTTGCTTTCCTCCATTCACGGGTTGGGGACGTGAAGGACGCCGGGCCACTGCCATCGGTCAGGGTCGCGCCCTCCTTCCATGCAGCTGCTTCATCCGCCTGCTCATTCCATTCTCAGCTGTGATCTCATTGGGGCTTCGGCACCTCTACAAGGTGGAGAGGTCTGCGCTATCACTCCATTTTAAAGATGGGCAAACCGAGGCCCTGGAGAGGAAGAGCCTTGGCCAGGATCAAACGAGACCGGGATGGAGAACCCAAACCCAAATCTTGGTTTTCCCAGAATCCCCTTCACTCTCCCTCACCCCTTAGTGCAGCGATAAGGGAAAAGCCAGCAGCGAGAAAAGCCCAGAAGGGGGTCTGCTTGGATGAGGGGATTGCTTCCTCTTCTTCCTCAGGCTGTTCGGGAAGAGGCAGCTGGGAGGACTGACCTCTGTAAAGATAGACAGACGTGGGCGCGCACCACCTCCGGCCGCGCGCCTCCTCCCCCTCCCCTCTTTGTTCGCACCTCTGCGCCTGCGCAGTACGACCAATCTGGCGCTGTCCCCTTCAGCACCACGCGGAGCCCGCGCCACCCCTCCCCGCGGTGAGCCCCGCGCGCCCCCGCCTCGCACTTCCGCGCGCCCCCTGACCGCCTGAACCGACCCCTTCCTTCTTCCTTCCGAGGTCATCGTCTACCCGCCCTGGCTTTCCCAAGAAGAGTAGCTGCCATAGTAACTTGTGTGGCCCTTTCTTAAAATAGCCAGACCCCCTTCTTACCCTGGCCAAGGGCACTAGGGTGGCCTGTCCTCCATCTCCTTCCAGTCTCGGGGTCATCCCGCCAGACCTCTTACCCCTGGAGGGCGGGACAAGTAGCTCAGGCAGCAAGCAAGTTCTTCCTCAAGTCTGACTTATTCCTCCTGACTTATTCCCGGGTGGGTGATCAGGACTGGGTCTGCTCGTCTGAGACTCAGAACGCCTCCCGAAGGGTTCAAGACGGTGTTCCTTTGATCTCCCTTCCATAGCTGCTCTTCTGGATCTAGGGGGCGGGTCCAGTCTACACCCGTACCGTGTGCCCTGCGCGGCCGCGTGCTCGTGGGGGCGGGAGCGCGTGTGGCATGTAACAGGTCATGTGGCAGCCTCCTGGGGACACGCGTGGGGTCTGGAGCGGGACACGCGTGTGCAGCCAGCCTTGCGTGTGGCTCAAGAGGCAGTGGGCGAGAGGGACGTGGACACGAGTGCGGCGGGGCATGTGAGGGTCTGGGAGCAGAACCTGGGCTTCCCTGCCCTCCCCCTCGTCTGGGGCGGGTCCTAGGTTGGCGGGAGAGCCCAGCGGGGATTTAGCGACGACGGGGGTTGGCAGCCTCTGGGGCTCAGGGCCCTAGGAGAGGAGGGAGGTGGGGGATTAGCGTTGCCGGAGCGGCGCGCGGGGTGGGGGTGTTGGAGGAGGGACCGGGAGGCAGTCGGGCCTGGAGCAGCGGGAGCTGCGCCGCCTGCACAGCTGAGCTGGGCCCGGCCTCCCCTCTGCCTCTCCTCCGTCCCAGCTCCGGACAAGCCGCGGTGAGTACTGAGGTGGCTCAGGGTAGGGGCTGCAGGGCGCACGCAGCGGGTCCTTGTCGAGGTTCAAGAACCTTGCCTGGCAGCCTTGCTGCTCCTGACCTCGTCTCTACCCCTCCCTAGTATCCCTTTATGGTCCCTCTTGGGCTGGGCAAAATGTATCATACTCCTAGGGGGAGGAGGAGAGGAGAGGAGAGGGTAGTGGTGCAGTCTTAGCCCTAGACCTGCAGACCGTCGTGGGGGAGGGTAGGGTGTGTGCCCCTGCTCGAGTATGTGTGTAAATGTGCATCTGTGTTTGTATGTGTTTGTGACCAGTAGGTCTGTCTGATGCACCTGTGCCTCTGCGTGCACTGGAGAATGAATGAGCGCCTGTGTGTATATTTGGGTACCTCTTTGTGTGTTCCTGTTTGACAATGGTGTGTGTGTAAAACAAGCATGTGCCTTTCCATTACACACATATTTGTTATGACTGTAAGAGTGCATGAGGGTGTGTCTTTGAGCAGTACGTGTGTGTGTCTGTGTATACCAGAGTGTGTTGCTTATGAATGTGTTTAAGCATGTACTGATATATTTGTCCTTAGGTATATATGTGTACTATGTGTGAATAAATGTGTGTGTGTGCATGTGTGTGTTCATGTGTATCTGTACCAATATGGAAAAAAAGAATCTCGTGTTTAGCATCTATGTATCAGGGTAGGAACCTGTCTGCAGGCCTCTCTGCTCTCCACCTTGAGCTTCAGCCTTTCGTCGTCCCCACATAACCCCTGTTCTTCCTTCCTCTCCTTCCAGGAGGCCTGAGTTCCCCCTCCCTGAGTGAGGGGCCCTCCATAGAGGGACTACAGGGGACCTGGGGCTGATGGCTGGCCGACACTCCTGGTTCAGAGCTGGGGTATCAGCCTCCCTACACCAGATGTAGCTCCATATTGCCCAGGGACTTGGCTCGTTCAACTTCTAAACTAGCTTTTTCCCCTCCTAGGGTGATGCTCAGGGCCCCTGGCAGAAGGAGAGGGGCCAGTGGCCCACTAGCTGGGCCATCCCCTTCTCCTCAGGCCTCCATGGAAGTAGCCCCCAAGGGTGGGATAAGTGATCTGTATTCCCAGGGTGGGCTAGGTCTCTGGAGCTCCCTCCCTGTCTCTGCTGTCCTACCCATCTAACTTCCTGGCACTTCATGCCCTGCTCCTTCCTCTCTTACAGGCCTGTCTGAAGAGCATGCAGCCCCCTTACTCCCCACCTGGCCTCGCCATCCCTGCCCCCCCAGCCTGACCCCCGGCCCCAGCATGGCCCAGGGTGCCATGCGCTTCTGCTCAGAAGGCGATTGTGCCATCTCCCCGCCACGATGCCCTCGCCGCTGGCTCCCCGAAGGCCCAGTACCCCAGAGTCCCCCAGCCAGCATGTATGGCAGCACAGGCTCCTTGCTACGGCGAGTGGCAGGTCCAGGTCCCCGAGGCCGGGACCTGGGACGTGTGACAGCACCCTGTACACCTCTGCGTGGGCCCCCCTCTCCTCGTATTGCTCCCTCACCCTGGGCACCCTCTTCACCCACTGGGCAGCCCCCACCGGGGGCCCGGAGCTCTGTGGTCATCTTCCGCTTTGTGGAAAAGGCCAGCGTGAGGCCACTGAATGGGCTACCTGCGTCTGGAGGCTTAAGTCGGAGCTGGGACCTGGGCGGGGTGTCTTCTTCCAGGCCCTCCCCAGCCCTTGGGCCTGGCTCCAACCGAAAGTTTCGGCTGGAGGCATCCACATCAGACCCACTTCCGGCTGGAGGGGGCTCTGCCCTTCCTGGCAGCCGGAACCCCCTCCATGGGCCACCAGTCCCGCCCCAGGTTGGGGCAGATGGCCTTTACTCCTCTCTCCCCAATGGGCTGGGGGGCCCTCCTGAGCATCTGGCCACACTTTTCCGAGGACCTGCTGACACTGGGTTCCGGAACCAGGTACGCTACCTGCTGTGGGCTTCCTGGAGCCCTAATACCCCTGTGAAGAGGCACACCTAGGTCAGACTTGAGCCTGTTTGCTATTCCCTCTGAATCCTTTAATATCCTAAATCCCTCTCTCTCTTGTCCTCTGTGTTTGTCCCTGTGTGTTTTTATTTCTATTTATGCCTCATATTCCCGTCTTTGTATGTCTGGCTTTATCTATGGGTGCCTGTCTATCTCTCTGTGGCTCAGGGGGACACCTGGTCCTCCCCCTGGGAAGTCTCCTCTCATGCCCAGAGAATTGCTCGAGCCAAATGGGAATTCTTCTATGGCTCCCTGGACGCCCCCAGCTCAGGTAAGGCCTGGGAGTGAGGCCAAGGGAACAGGCAGGGCCTCACAGCTGCTGAGGACTGGCTGGGGGGATTCCTGTAAGCCTTCCCCAATTCTTTCCTGGGCCAAAGCCAAAGACTCTCCAGGACTTGCTTTTCCCATCTGTGTCGTGACAGGGACTGGAGAGGGCCAGGGCTGGGTATCTGGAGGAAGCTGGGTCATGGAGGGCGGGAATGGCGGGACATTGCAGGTCATTTCTTGAACTAGAAAAGAGGCCAGTCTCCTTCAGGCCTCTAGAAGTTGTTGAACAGGAACTTTGTTTGTAATGACCTCCACTGTCACCTGTGGCAGGAGGAATGTTGGCTAGACAGTGAGAAAAACTCCTGCCCACTAGAGGCTGTGGGGGATTCCAGAACAGGACCAGGACTGGGGCCCACATGGATAACCTCCTGACCTGGATCCCTGTGCATGCCTACTACAGGTGCTAAGCCCCCAGAGCAGGCCCCCCTCTCCCCACCCACGGTGGGCTCAGGGCCAGGCTCTGGGGTGGCTGTGGGGCGAGCAGCTGAGTACTCTGAGACGGACTTGGACACGGTGCCCCTGAGGTGCTACCGAGAGACCAATATTGATGAGGTGCTGGCTGAGCGGGAGGAAGCTGACTCGGCCATTGAGAGTCAGCCCAGCTCTGAGGGCCTGCATGGCAATGCCCGGCCACCTGCCCCACATCCTGGCCTGTGCCCTAGACTTTGTTCCAGCCTGGGCAGTGGCGATGAGGACGAGGATGAGCCAGGCGGGGAAGAGGATGTGGATGATGAGGTGTTTGAGGCCTCAGAGGGAGCCCGGTGAGTGGTGAAATGGGAGAGGAAAGTGGCTTGCTCCTTCACTGGCCCTGAGGGAGTTGGGGTCAAGGGACTGGGACAGGCTAGGAGGGTCAGCAGCCAGTGGGCAGTGCTGACTGGGCAGTGTAGGGAGCTGGAGATGTCAGAGGACTGAAGCTTGGCCTAGCAGTAGGATATGGGGACATCAGTGAGAACCTAGGAGGCTGGGCAGCAGCCAGACAGAGAGATGGCAGGGAGTTCCAGAGGACCAGGGGCCTGGGGAGAAGCCAGAAGATGGAATCCAGTCTAGGGATACTGGGCATCAGTCAGAGAGGGGCAGTGTGGGGGCTTTCCTTTCTGTCTCGCACCCCACTGCAGCTTGGAGCCTCATCTTCTCCTAAGATGTTGCCAGAAATAGAAATGGGATGGCAGGAGGGAAGTGGATCAGGGGAAAGGAGGAGAAAGGGAGATTAGCAGAGAGGGAGGGAGCAAAAGAGAGTGCCGGAGATGGGTGCCAGAGATGGGTAGGGCTGGGGTGCTGCAGAGGTACAGAATTGGCCCTCTCGGTGGTTCTCATTTTTTGTTTTTGTTTTTAAAATGGGCTTGAGTCTGTGACAAAGGGAAGATGATCCTATGTACAACAGTGTGAGAGTTCAGTGAAATCCTGCCTATGACCTGTGCTCTGGGCCTCTGATCAGACATTCTCCCTGCCCGCAGGCCAGGGAACCGGATGCCTCACTCTGGGCCTGTCAAGTCACCTGTGCCCTTTCTCCCTGGGACCGGCCCTTCCGCCGACGGGCCTGACTCTTTCAGTTGTGTGTTCGAAGCCATCCTGGAGTCACACCGGGCCAAGGGCACCTCCTATACCAGCCTCGCCTCTCTGGAAGCCCTGGCCTCCCCTGGCCCAACCCAGAGTCCCTTCTTCACCTTTGAGCTGCCGCCCCAGCCCCCTGACACCCGGCCTGACCCACCTGCTCCTGCCCCACTTGCCCCTCTGGAGCCAGATTCTGGTACCAGCTCTGCTGCCGATGGTCCTTGGACACAGAGAGGGGAGGAGGAGGAGGCAGAGGCTGGAGCCAAGTTGCCCCCAGGGAGGGAGCACCCTAGTCCCTGCCACTCAGAGGATAGCCTTGGGCTAGGGGCAGCACCCCTGGGCAGGTGAGTAATTCCTTTGGTCCCTCACCCCCAAGGCCCCGAGGACCAGCTGGTTTAAGGGGCAGATCCTGAGTGTGAGGATGTAGCTTACATTTCTGATAGAGTGGGGTCTGCTTTCCCATTTGGAAGACTACTTCCCCTGGCCCTCACACCTCCACACTGGACTCAAACCCTGAGATTGGAGAAACTGTGATTCAGGATTGAAAGGTCCTCAGAGAACATCCTCCTCCTCTCCTTGAGGGCCCTCTCCTTCCCCAGGGGAGTCTTTCATCGCTACCTAGGCTGGAAGCTTCTCCTAAAATGAAGCCAGCCGCCCCTCCCCTCCCCTCCCTCTGATGCCACTCCCTCCCCATAAGGCGTCTCTCACCCTGCTCCAGGGAAGTCCTTTCACAGCCTAACCTTTCTGCTCTCCCCTTTGCCAGCTACCCTCTCAGTCATGGAAGCCATGGCAACAGGAGGGGGTGGCCAGGGAGACAGGGTTGCCTAGCAACCAGGAGTTTCCGTCCTCTGTCTCTGGGGTGACAGGTGGCTTTCTGAGTAGAGCAGCTGGGGTGGGAAGAGAAGGGGAGGAAGAAAAATGGGATGAGGGTTGCACCCTGACCCCCTAGTCTCAGGCCCCCTAACTCCAGAGCTTGCTTCTCTGTGGGTAGAAGGGAGGTGCCAAGGAGAGACTACTCTCCCTAAAAAATGGCTGAAGGAGGGACTTGGAAGCTCAAGAGTGACCATACTGCCTGACCCTCCACTGTTTCTCCCTGGCAGCTCATCTATTCTACCTTTGCCCAGAGCCTCACAGACCAAGAACAATGTTCTGAGGAGGGCTGGTGTGGGGATGGAGAATCCATGTCTATTGGCAAATTTAGGCCCCTGGCAGCAGAGCTCTCACAGCAGCAAGATGGATGAGGGGTAGATTTGAGGCAGGACTTCCACTGAGAGGTAGCAATGATGGAGTAGGCTGATCCAGACAACCTGCCCAATCTCCATCTCTGGAAAAGAAGAAGTGCCCCTTTTCCCTTCTGTCTTCTGGGTCTGGTGGCACAGGGAGGGTCTGGATGTGCTCTAAGAGCCCTCCCCCAACCTGGAGCTGCTGTTCTACCCCGGCAGTGAACCACCTCTGAGTCAGCTGGTCTCAGACTCAGACTCAGAGCTGGACAGCACAGAGCGGCTGGCGCTGGGAAGCACAGACACCTTGTCCAATGGGCAGAAAGCAGATCTGGAGGCTGCACAGCGCCTAGCTAAGAGGCTGTACCGACTAGATGGCTTCAGGAAGGCTGATGTGGCCCGGCACCTGGGCAAGAAGTAAAGCCGCGGGTGGGGCTGGGGGCTGGGGGTAGAGGGAATGCAACCTGGGTCAGCATCTCCACTTCCTCTCCATCTAACTTACCTAGGTCTCTAGGTAGCCCCAGCTGACCCCTTGACAGTTCCCCTGAGACCCCGTCTACCTTTCTGCCTACCTACAGCAATGACTTCAGCAAACTGGTGGCCGGCGAATATCTCAAGTTCTTTGTCTTCACGGGCATGACACTGGACCAAGCTCTCAGGTGGGTGTGAGCCCACCAAGGACAGTCTCTACTCTTCAGGCTTGGTGTGCAGGGTCTGGGCTACGGCTCCTCTGAGCCCTGTGCTTCCCTGACTGTCCTGACGTCAGCCTTCCCAAACTCTCTGGGCATGGCCAAAGGCCAGGGCAGCCTGATGAAGGACTGTGGGTGGGGATGACATCTCCATCTCCCCCTCTCCAGGGTGTTTCTGAAGGAGCTGGCCCTAATGGGTGAGACCCAGGAACGGGAGCGCGTGTTGGCTCACTTCTCCCAGCGATACTTCCAGTGCAATCCTGAAGCCTTGTCCTCAGAGGGTGAGGAGGGTGGGAGCAGTGCTGTCCTTGCTGGCCCCTGAGGTGGATGGGCTGGGCGTGACATGTGTGCATAGGAGGAATGAATGCACATGCATGTGAGCATGCATGTGCACAGGCAGGGTGGCATGGCTGCAGGTGTGTGGAACTATACATGGAAGCAGACATACCACTAGGGTCAGGAGCAAAGAGGCAGGTGGCAGGTGTGTTTGCATGTAGTTGTGCACGTACGTGTGCAGCACAGCGCTTGGCTGGAGGGGGCATTGCACTGGTCCACACAGCTGTGCGGGGTCTGCTCACTTGGGCAGTGTACAGAAGCATGTGTACATTTAGGGCACGTGGGGAGATAAGGAGGAGGACCCCAGAGGAGGAAAGGCCCTCGCTGAGGCATCTGCTAGAGGACAGGTGCTGAGGGCTCCCGAACAGGGTTTGGGTTTTAGGAAGGTGTGGTTGTGAGCCAAGCTGATCTGCAGTTCTCCCGTAGACGGTGCCCACACGCTGACCTGCGCTCTCATGCTACTCAACACTGATCTCCATGGCCACGTGAGTGGGAGCGGCGGGGGGGGGGGAGCCAGAAACAGGCCCCTGTCCAAAGACCCTAAGGCCCAGGAGGCTTGGGGCCCCCCAAACTCACAGGCTCGTTCCCTCCCTCAGAACATAGGGAAGCGCATGACCTGTGGGGACTTCATCGGGAACCTGGAGGGCCTCAACGATGGCGGCGACTTCCCCAGGGAGCTGCTCAAGGTCGGGGGCGAGGCAGACCGCAGCTGCTGGAGGGAAGGACCCAGACTCTAAAATCGGGCGGGGCGGGGGCGGAGTGACTCAGCAGGGACCACCCTCACCCTCCTCTCCGCCCCTCTGAACTTGCAGCCGTTGGCGCCCGTGGGGAGCCCGCGGCCCTGGGCTCTGCATTGGTCCTCCTCAGATCCCCGCCTCCAGTGTGCAGAGGGTAGAAGGGGGTCCTGCAGGGGCGGGGGCAGCAACACAGGCACCCACCCCAGGATACCGCCGTGCTCGAGGGCCGAGAGGGACAAAGGCTTTCTCCAGGACCGGATCTTAGGCTCTGGCTCCCTCGAGGACAGCCCGGAGCCCGCCCGTGAGCGGCCACAAACGCTGGGCAGGTCCCCCGGGTTCACTGCTGCCCCCGACGGGTGGTGTGTTTTCCAGAGAGGCCTGGACTCACACGAAGAAACCCCAGGGTGGGACGGAGGGGTCTGTGGGCCACTTCACACACGTGACCGCACTGACCGTGTCGTACGGCGCGCCTGAGTTTGAGGGCTGTCGGCTTCTGTCTGGAGTGTATGTGGGTGACCCGAGGTGTCGGTGGGCGTGGAGTCAGACGGTGTAGACAGACATGGCAGGGTGTCTCTGAGCCCAGAGTACGTGTGACTTTGGGGTTTGTTCTTCGGGTGTCGGCTGGGTGTGCATCTTGGAGTCGATGGTGCGGGGTGCGTGTGAGCTGCAGCAGTGCATTCTGAGTCGCCCATCTGCTGCGGCGGGGTCTCTCCGAGCTGGGACGGATGTGAATTGGCGCGTCGGGGTTGTTGGGGTGCTTGTCCGAGCCAGGGTGTGTGGACGCCAGTGGGGTGTCTCCGGTAGAGCCAGAGGAGCCAGGACCACCCCAAGCCTTTCTTCTGTCGCCACCCAGCAGGAGCTCCGACCCCGCCCTCTTGGCCGGGCGCCCTCACGCATGCGCCCCCGCCGGCCTCCTCGCCCCTCCCTCCCTCTCCCTTCCCCTCGGTTCCCCTCCCTCCTCTCTTTTCCTTCCCCTCCTTCTCTGCTCCTCCCTCCCCTCCCTTCCCTTCCGCTCCCCTCTGTCCGCTCCTCTCCTGTCCCCTCCCCTCCGCTCCCCTCCGCTCCCCTCCGCTCCCCTCCGCTCCGCTGCGCCCCCTCCCCCGCGCCGTGCCGCGCCGCGCCGCGCTCCGTGCGTCGGTGGGCGCCGGCCCGGCTCAGGCTCCGCACGCCGGTCGCCTGGAGCCGTCTGTCCGTCCGTCCGGGCGCGGGCTCGGCCGGGGCGGGCGAGGGCATGGCCGGGCCAGCATGATCGGCGTGAACAGCATTCACAGCGGCGCGGGGCGGCTGCGCTCGCGCTCGCTATGCTCCGTGCGCTACGGCCGCACGCACCGCGGCGCTGAGACCCTGTGCTACGGCTGGCCGCAGCGCTCGCGCAGCCTCAAGCCCGTGCTCTACACCGACCTGGTGGTCAGCCGCCTGCAGAGCCGCAGGAAGAAGAAGGCGGTGAGGGCGGGGGTGGGGGGACGGCGCCCGTGGGTGGCTGGAAGTGGGCACGGACTGGGGCGCAGCGTGGCCTCCCGGGCCGCGATTTCCCAGGTGGGAGCCTGACAGGGGCTCGCAGGTGGGGTTCGGGACTTTTCAGGGCAGGTGTGACTCTGGGCAGGGGGGTTGAGTCGGGGCGGGGGTGGACTGGAAGGCTGCAGACCCGCGTTGCCGGTCGGACCGAGGGGGACGCTGGGAGGGAGAGATCCGGCTCTGGGCTAGGTCGGCACGGGGATTGGGGGCGTTACCAGGGGCTCCGGGCCGGGTGTGTGCCGGGAAGGTGGTGTTGCTGGGAGGGGGTGTGCCGTGCGCGGCGGGCATTGCAGTAGGCAGTGAGAGTCAGAAACTGGTGTGTCGGGGTGCGAGCGCGGGGCCGGGGGGGGGGTGCTGTGTCCCATCACCAGGAAGGCGCCGTCGACGTCACCACTGCACACAGCTCACACGCAGGCAGCATCACGGCCACACACAGCAACACATGCACATGCTGGGACACACCCACTCACAGACAGGCTGGCGAAGCGCCCCCACAGTGGGAGGTGCCGGCATGGACCCATATTCCCAGGCCACTCACAAGAAGAGGAATCCCCCATGCTACTCCTGGATGCTCCTCTGACTGCTTCCCCCAACAAGGCTTCCTTGTGTCCCCAGGTCAGCTGTGCAACAAGGAAGTGACTGGTTTAGGAGCTCGCAGTTTTGGGTGGACAGGGGTTGGAAGCTAGAACTGCCGCTTCAGGCTAGTGTGGACTGCTGACACCATGAAGTGTGATGTGGGCGGGATGCTGGAGCCCTGGCATTTGGCTTGGCAGGGCTGTCTGGGTCGGGGGAGGCCTCAGCTTGTGTTGGGTTTGGAGCCAAGAGAGTACATTCTCCATTAGTCAAGGAAGGAGCTGGGAGAGTGAGCCTCCCAGCGCCTGGCCTCAGTTTCCCCATATGCCATGTGTGGGTTTGTCCTGTGGAAACAGGCCAGAGCACATGACTGGGGGAAGGCGAGTTTCTTGGGCTGCTCTCCTATTTTCTTTAGGGCTATGCTTTCACCAGGCTTGGAGCAGGAGAACCCCTTAATAATAATAGCAGCTGTCATTTAGCATGCATCAGCCATGTCAGGATCCCCAGTGCCACCTGTTTGCCCCCACATGTTGCTAGGTTTGTCTTCTCCAAGGACACCTGTGCAAGGTCATGCAGCTAAAGTGGTGGAGCTGGACCTCGGTCTTAGGACTGTATCCTAGAGTCCTGTTTGTGATCATTCTACCCTGTTGTCCTCTGCCTGGCTCCATCTCCCTCCCACATTGGGAGGTGGATTCTGAGCTGTGAATCTGGGAAACATAGTGCACCTTCCCCAGGGCTGACCCACATCCCCCCTGTTTGTTCCTCCTCAGGCCTTGTACAGCTCCATCAAGAATGAAAAGCTACAGTGGGCCATGTGAGTCCTGGGGCCCTGGGCTCAGGGAGGGGTGTGAGCTATGAAGGCTGCCTAACTTCCTTCTTTGGACTTGCTGGCCTGGACGCAGGTCTGTCTTGTCTCCAGCGGGCTGTTATGACAAGCGGGCTTGCATGGGAGGAAGGTGCTGGCGAAAGGGTGGCTCCTTGGCAGCACGGTTGGAAAGCAGGCATCTCTGGAGGGGTGCCCTAGCCAGCAGCACAGGAGGCCCCTTGGATCCTAGGGAGCCCATGAGTCTCAGGACAGGCAGCCACAAGTAGAAAGAGAGACTTGAAGTAAGAGTGCAGTCTGAGGGAGAAGGTCCAGTGTTCGCTGTGGGCCCCAGTGTGGACTTAGTGCTCTCACCTATGGCCAACTGATCACTTAGGTTAGCTGGGAGCTCTCAGTCCTGAGGAGAGAGCTCAGATGAGGTAGAACTCGGGATTGGGGTACAGGGGAAGATCATGGAAGGCTGTTTGGAGGATTGGGACTCAGACAAATCTTGAAGAAGGGAAAGCATTTGGAGAGAGAAAAAGGAAAGTAGGCATTTGGGAGGTAAAGGCCTGTTTGAAATGAATGTGGAATAGGGAGGCCATGAGGAGCTAGGCCTGGCTGGGATGAGAACGATAGAGAGTGTTGAGGGATATGCAGTGTAGGGTCCATGTGGGAGGCAGTAGGGAGCTACAGTAGGTTCTTGAGCAAGAGAGTGACAAGTTAGAATCTGATTATTTATCTGACAGAGTTTACAGACCAAGATGTTGGGTTGGGCACTGGGAAGCCATCTCCTCCTGTATCTATTCAGACAACAAAGTAAGAGCAAAGCCTGGTATTAGATATGTTTGAAACAGTTGAGTCAGATGTATCTGTGCTGGTAGAGAAGGGTGTGAGGGTTGGGGGTGTGTGGAGAAATAGAGAGGAAGGGGGATGGTGATGCTTGAGGGAGTGGCCATACTTCAGGGAGCTCTGCCTTGAAGGGGAGCCCTGCTCAGAGGGGAAACCCCGTGATAGCGCCTCCAATTTGGGGACTGCACCAGAACCCCACAAACACTGGGGGAGCTCTTGAGGGTGGCTGAAGCCAGGGCCTGGGGCTTCCTGGCTAGCCCCTCTGAGGCACTCGCCCCTGCAGAGATGAAGAGGAGCTGAGGCGCTCTCTGTCTGAATTGGCCGACCCCAACCCCAAGGTCATCAAGCGGGTCAGCGGGGGCAGTGGCAGCGGCTCCAGCCCTTTCTTGGACCTGACGCCCGAGCCTGGAGCCGCCGTTTACAAGCACGGGGCCCTGGTGCGCAAGGTGCACGCAGACCCCGACTGCCGGAAGAGTATGTGCACGGAGCGGGGGGGGGGGCGGGCCGGATGGGAGCAGGCCTGTCCAGACCCCCCTGACCTGCCTTCCCTCCCCAGCACCTCGGGGCAAGCGGGGCTGGAAGAGCTTCCACGGCATCCTCAAGGGCATGATCCTCTACCTGCAGAAGGTGCGGGGCTGGCCACAGGTGGCAGGTGGGGCTGTGCTGGCTGGGGAGAAGGAGCGGTGATGCGGGTGGGCCAGGCCAGGCCTGGGACAGGACAAGATGGGCATCCCTGCAGGAGGAGTACCAGCCCGGGAAGGCACTCTCGGAGGCTGAGCTCAAGAATGCCATCAGCATCCACCATGCCCTGGCCACCCGAGCCAGCGACTACAGCAAGAGGCCCCATGTCTTCTACCTGCGCACGGCAGACTGGCGGGTCTTCCTCTTCCAGGCTCCGTGAGTGCCCAACTCCCACCAGTGGGCTCCTGCACCCCGCTCTGCCTGCCCCCTTCCAGTTCTCTGGGGTTGCCTCTGTCCTTCTCTGGCCACACCCTGAGCCAGGACCAGCCCAAGTCCCAAGGAGCTGCGCCATCGTCTCTGCAGGAGCCTGGAGCAGATGCAGTCCTGGATCACTCGCATTAATGTGGTGGCCGCCATGTTCTCTGCACCCCCATTCCCAGCCGCTGTCAGTTCCCAGAAGAAGTTCAGCCGCCCACTGCTGCCCAGTGCTGCCACCCGCCTCTCCCAGGTAGCCCTGGCTGCTTGGCCTACCCCGTGCTGGAGGGATGGGGTGGGGCAGGCCCAAGCTGACTGTACTCGGGCTGCTGCATGCGTGGGATTTGGTAGAAGCCCACTGCATCTCCACACTGGCCACAGGGTGAGCGGAGACTGAGGTCCAGCCCAGTCTCTGCTTGCTGATCTGGAATCACAGACACAGTGTTTTACTTGCCCAAAAAGGGGCAGGTGGTGAACACTACACAAAGGCATTGCACAAGCTACAGTGACCCTGACTCTGCTCCCCTGGCTGCCAGGAAGAGCAGGTGCGGACCCACGAGGCCAAGCTGAAGGCCATGGCAAGCGAGCTGCGTGAGCACCGGGCCACCCAGCTGGGGAAGAAGGCCCGAGGCAAGGAGGCAGATGAGCAGCGGCAGAAGGAGGCCTACCTGGAGTTTGAGGTGAGCCTCCCTCCCTGGCACCTGTGTCCCTCCACGAGCTCAGGCTGGGCACAGGGGATTGGCTTGACAGCGTGGAACCAGGGGATGACCTTGGGCAGGGTACTTCTTTCTCAAATTTTGGTTTTCTCTTCTGGGAACAAGGCTAACATCCATATACCCTAGTCACACTGGGGGTCAGGAAGTGATGTGTCTGTTAAATGCTGCGTTTCCCAGCTCTGGTTAAGAGCTCAGGAGATGCTTGCTGCTCGCATTGATAGTCCTAGGAGCTCAGAGAGGGCGTGGCCTGGGAGGGGCCATCTTGCAGCTCAGAGGGGTTTAGACTGAGCAGGACCTGCTGCGTCAGGGCCCCATTGCGGGGTGACTGGCTGTCACAGCCCTGCCCTCTGCCTCAGAAATCTCGCTACGGCACCTATGCAGCGCTGCTTCGGGTCAAGCTGAAGGCGGCCAGTGAGGAGCTGGATGCCATAGAGGCAGCACTAGCCCAGGCCGGGAGTGTGGATGATGACCGTCCCCCACCTCACTGCAGCCCCTCCCTGCAGCCTGACCCTGTCGTTGGTCAGCCCCGGGCCCAGCGCCCTGGCTCAGCATCGCGGCCCGGGGCTGGCAGTGCACCCCAGAAGCCCTGAGCTGGGAGAGGCGGCGTAGAGGGTGTCTGTGGGCACCTGCATGACAACAGGCCCTGCCTGAGCTCGGCCGGCCTCGGGCCACACAGAGGGCCTCCCAGCAGGGCCCGACCGCGCCGGACGCGGGGTCTGGGGCAGGGCAGGGTAGGCGTGGCCTCAGGAGCCTAGGCTGAGGCCTCCTGAGACCCTTTTTGTGATAATGTTTGCACTTTTTCCTACAGGGGGCGGGGTGGGAGGGGCAAGTGCCCAAAATTTTGATGCAGTATTTTTTTTTGTGGGGGAGGCCTGATGACCATTTCTGCTTTCTGCTGAGACCACCTACCCTGATACCAGCAATCCCCCTCTGTCCTGGGACCTGGCTCAGACAGAGGCCAGGAGTTGGGGCTGAGCTGGTTTAACCTCCTTCTCCCCAGGGGCTCACCTCTCTGTCCCCAGAGGTGGGGAAAGGCATCACCCACAGGCCAGCTCCCCTCTCTCCTTGGGCCTTGCCCTTTGTACAGCCTCCACCCCATTAAAACTGCTCTGAATTGCTGGCTGGGCTTCCTCCTCTTCTTGCTGGCTTGAGGCCAGGATAAGGACAAGAGTCACACTGCGCAAGGCCCTGAGTTCGATCCCCAGCACCAAAAACAAAGGAGTCACACTGGGAGTGGCCTTAAATTGGAGAGGGATCCTCCCCTTCCAAAGAATCCTTTATTTGCCCCAGCTGAGCTGTGGGCATTGGTTGTTAAATAAGATTTGGAGTAGGTAGGGATGCTGTACAGAGGGGTCCAGGAGGAGGGCTGGAGCGTGGGCACAGCTCAGTGCACCTGAGGCTGGGGGTGCCCATGGCAGAGGCCTCCAGGGGGCTCAGGGAGTGGGCCCAGCGTCTCTGCCTCTTGCTCCACGGACTGGCTCCCATAGGCACTATCTTCCTTCACTTCAGCTGGGACGATACGGGAAAGGTAAAGGGAGAGTCAACGCGTCAGGCCTCCCACCCTCTGGGCCCCCTTTACCCATCTTCCAGGGTGCCCCCTTTACCCGTGCTGGGCAGTTTGTCTTGGGTCTCGGGACCTCTCAGCAGTCTCACTCCCTCATCTAGACCCATGTCAGACAGGGCATCCAGCAGACCCGCCAGGTCCCCACCAGCCAGCTGAGGAAAGAAAAGGAAGAGGTGGGAGGTCTGAGTTGTGATTAGGGTGAAGGGTTGGGAGCCCAGGGGCCCAGGAAGCATCAGGCCCAGAGGTCGGGTAGGCAGCTGGGGGCTGGGGTAGGGCATGGGCCATGTTGTCCCACCTTGTAGCTGCGCAGGAGGCTGCCGCTGGGGGAGGGGGTCTTCCGATACGTGTCCACCAGACTTCGCAGCCCCAGTCGCTCAGCTAGCTCTGCCCAACTGCCCTGAGCTTCTGGCCCATCTAGCAGTTGCTCCAGGTTCTGCAGGGCGGTCTCGCCCAGGGATAGCCCTGGCCCTGAGAGTACACACACAGATATGAGTTGCCTCCAGACAGGGTAGAGACACAGCCACCTGGCCACTGGCTTTCTCCCAGGTGACCTGACAGATTAGGCTGCTGGGGAATGGATGAATGACGGAGAAGACCTCGGAGGAGGGACGAAGGATTTGGCCAAGGCCTCACCTGCAGGGCTGGGCTGGGTGAGCGGGGGCTCCATGGAGTTTTGAGCAGCATTTAGCAGCAAGGTCTTCACCTAGAAGAGGCAGCTTTGATTATCTCCCATCCCAGTCCTGAAGCCCGACTACCCCTAAACCCATACACTGGACCCCATCCCCAAGCCCAGGAGGTGCCCTAGCGCTTCTAGTGCCAGGCTGGCCTCACCTTGGTACTGCGAGTGAGGTCAAGTGGTGTGTGGCCCCGGAAGCTGCCTCTGGTATCCCTCTCAGGACCCTCAGAATCGGAGTCACTCCCAGAGGTGGAGGGTGAGGGCAGTGGGCACAGGGGCTCCTCATTCTCTACATGGATGTCAGCACCTGGAAAAGGACAAGGGGGCCCACATTTAAGGCCTGAAAAGTGGGGGATCTGGGTGGCATTCCTTCACCCCTTGCCCTGTCCAAGTGCCTGTACAGATGAGACTGACCAGCCTTCAGGAGGAGGCGGGTGAGGGTTGGGGACCCCAGTCCAGCTGCCAGGTGTAGGGGTGTGTTTCCGGCAAAGGTTCGGGCATTCACATTGGCGTGAAGCTGTGGGGTGCAAGGGAGTGGGTGATCCCAGCCTGGTTCCCCACAGCCCCTGCCCCCCCTTCCACCATCCTCTTTCCCACCTTGGTGACCAGATGGGTGACCAACCCCAACTCCTCCATCTCTGTGGCTAGATGCAGGGCTGTTCGGCCACCCTGCCGTTCGGCAGCTTCCACTTCAGCCCCGCTGTCCACCAGCAAGTCCAGGCACTCAGGGCTGCGGGCACGTACTGCCAGGTGCACTGGGTACAGTCCTAGGGGTGCAGGACACTCAGCCTGCAGCTGTAGCCCCACACAGCGCCGACCTGTCTACCTCTAGATCTCGGGTCCACGCAGGGGCTCCTCCCCACAGTAGGGTCTGGAGGAAGTGGGCACTTACCCTCAAAGTCCGGCATGTGCAACAGCTGGGGCACAGCTGGAGCCCCACTCTGCAGCAGCACACGCAGTAGATCTGGGGCCCCCACACCTGCCCGCAGCGCCAGGTGCATAGCCGAGTCTCCATGCCGGTCCAGGAGGGCTGGGTCCGCCCCCACCTGCAGCAGGAAGCTCACCACACGGGTCTGTCCCGTGATCACCGCCAGGTGCAAGGGTGTCTGGGGATGGAGACAGGGTGAGCCCCCACCCCAGCTCACATTCACCTGTCTTCCAACCCCTACCTCTAGAGAGGTACAACTTCACCTGGTGCAGGTGGTTGGTGAGGTTGGCAACACCGAGGTGCTGCGCATGGTAGATGATGTGGGCTATCTGCTCAATGACCTTGGTCTGCCCGTGGATGATGGCCAGGTGCAGGGGCCTGGGTGGGGAAAAGACCGGCCTAGTGAACCCGGCAGCTAACAGCGTCCGGGGTCTTCAGAACCCACCTCCACAGGATCATTTCTGGGGCCCCAGAGCCTAGAAAGTCACCAGGGGCACAGGCAGACCAGAACGTTGCCTTTCCCACCCCTTTGTGGGCAGATGGCTGCTAGTACTGTGCCCCTTTCCCGGCCAGCAAAGCCGATGTCTGAAGGGTGGAGACCCTGGGCAGGACTCGAAAGCGCGAGGCCGGCCCTGAGTCCTGGTGCGTCCCGCTCCCGGACCTAGCGATCCGCCCCAGCCGTCCCGCCTACGTGTCCCCGTTCTCGTCCCGCGCAGTCAGCAGGTGGCGCTGTCCCGCCAGCAGCGCGCGCGGATCTGCCGTGACGCCGTAGTCCAGCAGCGCGCGCGCCTCACGCCGCGCCAGGCCCAGCAGGCGCGCGCTGTAGTCCCGCCCGGCGGGTGACAGCGCCTCCGGCTCGCGCTGCGGGGTCCCGGGGGGCGCGCTCGTCCCAGCCCCGGCGTCCGCCATCTGCGCGCCGCCTCCGCCGCCGGGGTAGCAGCCTGCGGGGGCCGAGCCCGACGCGTAGGGGTTGTAGGCCAAAGAGGAGGGGAAGAAGCCGAGGCCGCCACCTGTGGGTGCAAGCCGAGCGCTCATATCGCTTTTATCACCCCCACCTCTCCAGCCCGCAGCCCCTCGCCACCTCCGCCAGCGCCTCCATAGCCCTCAGAGCCCCCAGCGCCCCTCACCTCCTCCGCCGGCTCCTCCATAGCCCCCCGCCGAGCCCCCAGAGCCTCCGCCCATATGGGAGCCGCCCCCGAAGGGCTGGGAGAAGGTGGGCAAGGCCTTCCTCCGCTTTCGCTGCACCTCTTCCTTGTCTGGGGCAGAAGGAAACAGGGCGTTAGAACCTGAATTCAAGGGTCCTGTCGCAAGGCTGCGCCTCAGAAGTCCTTAGGCTGGCTTCTGGCGCCTTCCAGACCCCTGCCCCATCCTCAGGCCCAGCTTCACCTTCCACCAGAGGGTAATAGGTGAATTGTTTGGAGTCAGACACATCTCCTCCACGCTTGCGTTTCAGTTGCAGGAACACAGTTACAGGCCGCTCAATCTTCATCTTGTGATAGGGGGGTGTCCGGAACACAATGGCATACTGGGGGTCGGGGCATGCAGGGTGTCAAGGAGGCCTCTGTCTAGTTCAGTCCCCAGCCCGGCTGGGCCCCTGAGTACCTGCTTATGAACATCTGTGGGAGAGAAGTCCCCGAAAGCCTGCCATCCATTCTCGTCATCCTCGTAGAACCGAACCTCAATGTCATCTGCAGGCAGAAGTGGAGCTTGGCTATAACTCATCCTGGAGCTTCCCTGACTCCTGGTCTTACACCCAGCATCCATCCCTAGCTCCCAGTTTGGGCTCCAACCTTACTTACCTTTCTGTACCTTGTCACAAAGTAGATATACTTCATCTCCGCCCCGCACAGAGCCTGCTGTCTTGTCCATTCGAGAAATCTTCAGGTTTGAAGCCCCAGGAGACTCTGTGGAGTGGGAGCTAGATTAGCTGAGATGATACAATGTCATGGCTGCATGGATGGAGCCAGGGCGTCATTATTGTTACCTCAACAACCCCAGGAATTACTAGTATCCTCCTTGGCCAAAGACAAAAACAACACTCAGAGGGGAGAAATGACTTGCTCAAGGCTGAAGCATGTCATGCGGCAGGGCTGGGTTCAAGCCCAGGCCCATCTGACCCCACAGTTGGAGGGTGTCCCTCATGTTCTCTCTGACCCCCAGACCTGACACCCTGGGTGGTCTGGATACTCACTGCTATCATGGATGGGCTGGGAGATAACTGGCTTCAGGGGCAGAGAGAAGGAACCATCACTGGCTCGGAGGAAGGCAGAGAAGCGCAGCCGCACGATGCTCAGGTCCATCACCTTTTTTAGCTCCTTGGCCTCCTGCTCCAGCTCCCGCCGCTCTGCCTCTGGGTGTGGAGCAGACAGTGACCCCTGCGCTCGTCCTCTGTCCTGCTCCTTCCTGGGCACCTCCCGAGATTCCTCTACTGTGTACCTGTAAGGCCCTGGGGCCTGGAGCGGAGCCGCTGTCTCTGAAGTTTCTGTATCATAATCTCCATCATGTTCTTCTTGGTTACATGCAGGACGCCCAAGTTGTTAAACCTGGGAGGGGGAGGAGTCAGGCGCTTGTCCCCATGCAGTCCTTTCCTCCAGAGGTTGCCTCCCTGCTGCCAGCCCCAGCCCAGCCCTACTTCCTGAAGGAAGCTGTTCCAGTTTATTATACTTGGCTCTTGAGTTCTCCGGCCCACCTGAGCCTCTGTCAGATGCTCAGCACACACAAGAGGCTGGGGCCTAGAACCAGCAAGCAATGAGGGGACATCCCAGCAGGGTCAGGGCTAGGGGACACCTACTGGGCAGTCATGTCCTTGGGCCCCACAGAAACGGCGCAGACCCCCAGCTCCGAACACTGCTTGCCCACCAGGCTGTGGGCATGAGCACGAGGCGGGTCACTGTGTGTTACCAGGTCCACCTCAATCTTGGCCGGTCCCTCGTAGTTACAGATCTGAGAGGGGCAGGGGCTGTCAGTGATGCCCCTGGCCATGCTGTCCCCTAGTCCACCCTCCACCCCCCCTCCTGGCTCACCTTGACAGTGGGATAGGTCTTCCGTCCCTTTTCACTGGAGGCACCAGGCAGGCCTCCATGGGAGGGGCCTTCACAGCCATACCGAAATCGGAAGCCTCGCTGAAGGTCCAGGGCAGAGTGACATTGTGATCAGGAAAGACCACCCAAGGCAGCCACACTCCTGGTCAGCAGGAACCACAGCGGCCAGGAGCATCTTCCCTGAACCACAGCCACCCCGCTCAGCCGTGACCAGCCATCCAAACTATGGTGGTCAACTTGGTACTAACCCTTGGCCCCCATGGTCAGCAGCTGCAACTGCAACTATACCACTTGCCCCCAAAGCTGAAGCCATGCCACACCGCCCCTCTGGCTCACTCACCTGCTTAGGCTGTTCCACGATCACCAGGTAGGGGCCATCAGCTGGGGACAGAGGAGCCTTGCTGAGCCAAGCTCTCTGGGCCCATCCTCCCCAGTAGAGGGCACAAGTTCTCCCTTCTCCCTCCAGGACAAGGGGAGGTTGGAGGACTTACTGACCTGTCTCCGGGGGTGGCTCTTTGGGCTCCACAATGGAGGGGCTGAATTTGAAATCATCATATTCAGCGAGGCCATCCAGGCCCTGGTGTGGAGACAGGGTGGAAGTGGTGGTTGATCCTGAGCCACCCCAGAGCCCTCTGCCTCCCGGCTCCGACCCTTTAGTGATCGCTCCCCCTCCTGCCTAGGCCCCCGAGAAAGCTCCTTCGGGAAGGAGTTTGCAGACAGATGGACGAAGAGGCAGGCTTGAGACCATCTGTGGACATAACAGGCGTGAGGGGCTCCGGCGGACAGACAGACAGACACAGGGGCACTGGCCATCTTCAGGGCCAGGCAGCATGACTCACTGGGTCGTAGCAACTGTCCATGTCTCTGGGCTGGGCCCGGCTCTGGTGGCTTCGGCCCTGGTCTGCTTCCCAGAGTTTTAGGGCACCGGCCTAAAGTGGGGAGGAGCAGCGGGGGTTGGGGGACGGATCAGGACAGGGGTGGGCAAGAGGGGGACCCGATTTGGGGGAGGGTCCGATCTCCTCCAGCCGCCCGTCCGGGTGTGGCGGGTGAGATCCGGTAGAGCTAGGCTGGCCTGGGAAGTGGCAGAAAGTTAGAGCAGTTTAGGAAAGTCCCGAAAATACCAGGGGTAGGCGGGGCCTGAGGGGCGGGCCTGGAAGTGACGCGCGCGACCACGCCCCCGCGGCGGGAGGGGCAGGAGGCTCCCGGGGCCCGGGGCTGGCCGGCAGAGGGGCCGAGGGGTCGGGGGTCGGGAGCCCGAGAACCCGGGGGGAAAGGCAGGCGGCACGGACGGGTCCTGCACAGCCCGGGAGGCTCAGAGGTCGAGGCAGGGGCCGCCTCTTGCCCTCTCCGCTGGCCTGGAGCAACCCTGGGATTTTCTGCCTAGAGGGAGGCCACGGCTGATTCACCGCCGGGGCTTTTGGGGGGACATTCCTACTGTCGGAAAGCCTCCACCTCGAAGGGTCTGTAGGCGGGGGGCGCTTCCCAGTGAGGGGCCCGGGGCTTCTGCTCCTTAGGCCAGTGGGGGAGGCGTGGGGAAATTGGAGGAAGGTGTCTGCTGTTTAGGCCAGACTCTTAGCTGCTGGACTCACAAGCTGAATCTACCGCGGCGGGAAGGTCGACCCCTGCACCCCTATCCCGCCCCACAGCACTGTGCATACTTGTGTCTCCCTCACGGGTGTACAGGGTTCCTTCCCTGTGGTTCAGGGAATCTGTGTTTCGGCCCCAGTGCTCCCGTGCATGCTGTGTGTGCGTGGTGTCAACATGCGTGTACAAGTTAGCGTGTCTAGAGGAGTGGGTTCCAGAGCTCCCCGGTGTGGACAGTTCATACCTGGCTCTGTATGGGCACAGGTGAGCATTCTGGAGCCCGTGCGTGGAGGGTGTGTCCAGCGCGAGTGCACAGGTGAGCACATTTGCCTGCGTGCGCGCGCGCGCAAGTCCGCCTGCGCACACGCTGGTGTAATGCAGGTGTACTTACGGTTCGCGTGGGTCTGAACAAGGGTGTGGACGTGTGCCCGTGTTACGTGGCCGTGTGCCGCTCTCCGGGTGTGCGCTCGGACCCACGCAGGCCTTTGCCCGCTCTTAGTGCCGGCCACCCAGGGGTCTGAGCCGGACTCTCGCCGTGGCGGCGGCTGGGTTCCGGCTTCTCTCCGCCCGACCCGCCGCTCCACCCGGCGAAGCGACACCTCGCCAGCCACCGGGGCTCCGGCGGGGAAAGCCCCTTTCCCGCCCCCGGGAGGGGGGAATTCCCGTGACGTTTCCGCGAGTCACGCCCCGTGCCCTTTTTCATTGGCTGAAAGTCTTAACTCTGGACTCGCGCAGCCAACCGAGAGCGGCCTAGGCGAGCCCCTCGGAGGGGCGGTCCGCTGTGCGCTGTGGGAGCGGAGGGCCTCGCAACTCCGCGCGTGCTGACGCCGGGGTCAGTCCCGGGCGGGACGGCGGGTGAGGGCCGCTCCCCGCCCAGGGACCCGACACGGGTCCCTGTGATTGCCCAGGCTGGCGCGAGCTGGCGGGGCGCCCCCGCAGCTTCTCGCCCTCGGCTGCGCCTAACGCCTGGCTGCCTCTGAGGCCGGAGAACCCCGGGGGGAAGCCAGCGGGCCCTAGCCCGCTGCTCCCCGCCCCGAGTCGGGCCCCGCTGCTCGGAAGGGTTGGGGGAAGAGGAAGGAAGTACCTCTTGCGGTCAGTCCCTGGGCGCCATCTGGCGGCTTTAGGAGATCCAGGACCCGGGACCGGGGGGCCTTGTGCTCTTGCTGTCTTGGCTTTGGAAGAGACCACCCGGCCTTAAAACTTCTTTTTTTTTTTTTTTTTTTTTTTTAAATTTTATTTTAAACCAAGAACATGTATTGGTACATTCTACATACAATGGTCACATTCATTACATTAATTCTGTACCTATACATGATGTATCTTGGTTCTCCCTTAAAACTTCTTAAATGGTAGATCTGTAACTGGCTAGGTTTTCAGGCTGACCTGAGTTCAGGAATTCTGCGCTGGGGAAGGCAAAGGAGGTGTTTTGGGAGACTCTGGCCTCGTTCATCCACCTCAGAGATCAAGGACGTTAGGACTGAAAAGGCATTTTAAGTCTAAGTAGTTAAAGCTTCCTCCAAGCAGGGAGTGGCCCCTAATTTACTTCCCAGCTTCCATTTGAACATATCTAGTGGCAGTAAGGTCGGAGCAGGAATTCACCAAACCTTGAGTGCCATGGCTAGACCTCTCTTGGCTGGTAGTTTCTCTTTGGGAGGCTCCATAAATTACCTCCACCTCTGGATTCCTGGAGCTCCACCCCTGGATTCCTTAGGTTTGTGGTGGAACACGTGCTATTTCAGTACTCTCCTAAGACTTGCCCTTGAAAGTTGTTTTTTTGTTTTGTTTTGTTTTGTTTTGTCTTTCTTAATTAGGGTATCACTATGTAGTTCAGGCCTTGAGCTCACAATGTAGCCCAGGCTTCCTGGAACTCAAGGCAATAATCTTCCTGCCTCAGCCTCCAGAGTGCTGGGATTACAGGCATGTGCCACCAAGCCAGGTGCTCCTTTCTTAAGGATGTAATTACGGTTCTGCACTGGCACTAAAGGGGACCTGTAGGGCTCTTGATTTGGAATCTGCCTATCCTTCCCCTCCTCTTCATCTTCCCGGCAAATATACTGTCAGGGTAATTTAGTATAAATTCTTATTTAGGGGGCTGGGGATTTAGCTCAGTGATTAGAGTGCTTGCCTTGCAAGCACAAGGCCCTGAGTTCGATTCCCAGCACCCAAAAAAAAAAAAATTTCTTATTCATCTTCCTTCCCAACAACTCTGAGAGGTAAGTACAGTTGACTACTTTTTATCCAGAATGCTTGCGACCAAGCACACCTGTAATCTCAGCACTTGGGAGGCTGAATCAAGAGGATCACTGCGAGTTCAAGGCCAGCCTGAACCATATAGCAAGATCCTGTCTCAAAAAATAAACAGCAAAATGCTTCAGACTAGAAGTGCTTCAGATTTTGGAGTATTTGCATAGACTATACAGGTTGAGAGTTTCTCATCTGATAATCTGAAAGGCTCCAAAATCTGAAACTTATCAATTTTGTATTACAGATGCTCACTCTGTATGGCCTTTGTGTACTAATGAAGAAAGCAAGGCCCAGAAGGGTGCAGTGACATCACCAGACACACTGAGAAAGAAAGGGACAGAGTCAAGATCTAACCCTGCCTCTTGCCTGAAGGAGGAAGCTCGCCCTACACCTGTACAAAGCAAGGCAGGCCTTTCTGCTCTACATGGACTTTCAAACTCAGGTGTTTTGTCTACCGCATTCCCTTGGGAGAACAGATTCTTATCCCTTATGTTAAAAGGAATAAGGTTAGTTCATTCCAGCGTAGTGACCCTGTGTTAGTTATTGTTGGCTGTCCTTTCCTGGTGCCCATAAACCATAACTACTGGCTGAAATTGGCACAATTTCTTGCAGGCTCCACAACATCACTAAAAGCACCCAGAGCATTTGAGCTACCCTACCCCCCGTACTGAGTGTTGAGCCGAGGGCACTTGCACTGAGCTACATTTCCAGTCTTTTTACTTATTTTTTTGAGACAGGTTCTCACTAAGTTGCTCAGGGTGGGATCAAACTTGCAATCCTCCTGCCTCAGCCTACCAGAGTGCTGCGATTACAGGTGTGTGCCATCATGCCTGGCTGGATTTGAGCTATTAAAATAGACTATAGATTCTAAGCTGTTGGGGTTGGGGATATAGCTCAGAGGTAGACTGCTTGCCTAGCATGCACAAGGCCCTGAGTTCAAGCGCCAGCAACACACACACACAGTCTGAGCTAGAATTCACCTGAGGATTGAGGATTTGAGACACACGAGATGTGGAGAGAACAGCACTGTGAGTGCCCATACCTCTATTTGTCAGCACTAACAATTCCAGTGTGTGGTAGCCTGGATATTTCACCAAATTCTAAGCAGCTGAGTGTCAGTTGCCCTAACCTTATTTATCTGCGCTTCAGAAACTTCATTGTTTTTGTTTTGTTTTTTGAGACAGGGTCTTGCTATGTAGTACAGGCTGGCCTTGAACTCACTATGTAGCCCAGACTGGCCTTGAACACGTAGTGATCTGCCTCAGCCTCCCAAGTGCTGGGATTATAGATGTGCACTACCACGTCCAGGTTTGTGTTCCCCTAATTCTCAACCTGTGAATCATCTGTTTCTTCCTGGTCAATAAACAGGGAAGGCCCCTTCTCTGAGAAAACGTCCCAGCTTGCTGAGAAAAGTCAAAGAGGTAGATGTCAGTGGCCATAAGTGCTACTGAGAAACACGAAGCAGGCCAGAGCATAGAGGGACAATGGTTTTCTAGATAGCTCAGGAAGGTCCTCTTTGCAGAGGTGACATTTGAACAGCAACTTGAGAGAAACTTGGGAGGGACGGAATCATGTGTCATACCTGGAGGAAGACCATGAAGGTGGCTGAGGTCCAATAGGATTGTTGTGCACAAAGCAAGAATGGAAGGCAGGTGGGATAAAGTAGGACTTTGGGTTTGTTCTGAGCCAGATGGGAGCTGGTAGAGGGGCAGGTAGAGCGGAGGGAAAATGCTGCATGATTAGAAGGCATGTCTGGCTGCCGTGGACAGCAGGGTGCCAAATGCAGGGGAACAATGAAGGAGGGGTGCAGGTAGTCCTGTAGACAGTGGCTGGGAACTGGATGATAGAGGAGGTGAGGGTGATGAGTAGTCACCTCCTGGGCAGATTTATTGATAGAAGCATGAGGACTTGCTGAGGCTTCAATGTAGACTGTGAAAAAAGACAGGAGGCTTTTGGTGTAAAAACTTGGAAGATAGAGTTGTCCTATAGTGATATGGGACAGAGAGGGGGAGGAACAGATTTAGAGGAGGGAATCCAGCACGGTACTTCTGAGTCATGAGGGGTGGTGAATTAAGTCTGAAGGAAGGTCAGGCTGGCCATAGAAAGTTGGCGTCACCGTAATGGCTGGTGTTTGGATCTTTGTCAGGGGATGATGTCACCCAGTGAGTGAGTGCGGAGTAATGACTGGAGGATAAAGGAACTGACCACTGGGCATTCTAGGAGATGAGGAATCCACAAAGGGTATTGAAACAGGCAGCTGGGCAGGGTAGTGCACACCCATAATCCCAGCACTCTGGGAGGCTGAGGCAGAATGATTGCAGGTTTGAGCCCAGCCTGGGCAATTTAGTGACTTAACAAGAACTTGTCTCAAAATTAAATAAAAAAGGGCTGGGGTGTAGATCAGTGTGAAGGTAGGTGCAGTGGTTCACCCCTGTAATCTCAGCACTTGGGAGGCTGAGGCAGGAGGATCATCATGAGTTCGAGGCCAGCGTGGGCTGCGTAGTGAATTCAAGGCCAGCCTGAACTGCATAGTGAGACCCTGTCTCCATGGTCAGTAAGATAGAGGAGCACCAAGAAAACTAGCATCTCAGAAGCAGAGCAAAGCATATCTCAAGGAGGGGATGACTGATAGTTTAGCCGACCTCAGGCTCTTTGTTTTGATCCCTGAACTGAGGTGAAACCTGTGCTGCAGAAACTGCATGATGTGCTGTTCTTAGCACTTTTTGGGGGTGTGGGGTGTGCCCACTGTAGCTCATTCTGTAATTCACCCTTCCCTGTCTCCTCTTGTGCTCAGGGAGGTTGCAGGTACCCTTGATGTGGGCATCTCTGGGTCTCATGAGTTCCTACTTAACAGAGCTCACGAGGTGACAGCATGTTTCTTCAGCTGCTCAGCCTTACATTTCATATGAGAAGCTACAGGAAATCTCTTTGGTTCTGGAGGGTTTCTCCATGGCCATTGCTACTTTTGAATGGAGGAAGCATCATGGGACAATATGAGGCTCGCAGGGAGCCAGACCTGCATTTCATTCCCAGCTCTTACTTCCATGCCTTAACCTCCTGGCCTGGTGCTTCATCTGTAAAAGTGTGAGAAAATGCTGCGTATAGGTTGCCTGAGCACCACACCTAACACTCACACATACAGGTACTCTAGCAACGTCAGTTCTCTGTGCGAGGGTCTTAGGTGAGAGACATCACCGGCTTTCTTCTAGACTTTTTCTTTTTTATTCCAGGCTGTCCTTGAACTATGTAGCCCAGGATGGCCTTGAACTCGTGGTGATCCTCCTGCCTCAGCCTCCTGAATGCTGGGATTACAGGTGTGCACCACCATGCCCAGCTCCTCTGGACTTTCTGAAATCTGCTCTCCCGGAATTCTGGTGGGAGCCTCATTAAAAGCAGCATTTCCCTCTGGACTGTACTATTACTTTCCCCCAAAGATTTTGTCACTTCCCCATATCACCAAGCCATTCTTCCTTGTTGGTCATAATTGAGGCCTGAGGGGCCAAGGACATAGTTTGATGGCAGAACGCTTGCCTAGCACACTCAAGGTCCTGGGTTTGATCCCCAGCACCAAAAAAAAAAAAAAAAAAAAAAAAAAAAGAGAGAGAGAGAGAGAAAGAGAGAAAAGAAAAGAATGGAGGCCCGAGTATTGCTCTTCTCACAGCTGTCTTTGGCTTCAAGGAGACAGACAGTGGCTGATGTACACAGCCCAGGCTCTGTGTGCATCGGCCACTCTTCTGTAACAGAATGAGCCTTCTAGTGGGTCAGAGTCAGTTTGTAGTTGCTCCACCTTCTTTCCTAATTTGTGAGACTATATTGGGGACAAAGAGCTGTCACCGTTCTTTGCTCATAGGATGGCCTTCAGCTTTGTGACAGCCACCACTCTTTCCCCTGAAGGGAAGCAGAAGTTTTAGGCAGTTTGCAGGACTCAGAGACCATAGCAGAGCAAGGCCCTGGTGGCCAGCAGATGTGCAGCTGGGCTTCTCTGCTTTCGCCCAGAAAACCCTTTGCCCTTCTCATTTCCCCAGGCCAAGGGTTGGGCAAGGCTTCCAGTTAGTGTGGAACAAGGCATGGCCTTGACCCAGGGAAGAAGGAAGAGAGAGAAACTACGGCAGGTCTCATGCCTTAGTATTTTTCCATATCAGGCAGTTCTCATTTCTGAGGTGCCCTTTTCTACACCTAAGTGAGACACCTATAGTCCCAGACTCCCAGTGGCCTGGCAGTGTGAAGCAAAAGGAAACTGAGGTGAGTGTCTCTCTGGGAGGGAGACTAGCTGGTCATACCACAGGCCCCACGCTCCTCTGTCCTCCAGAAGGGGCAGGCAGCGCTGTGAGGAAGCCAAAGTCAGCTGCTTCACTTGGGAAAGCTTACCACACAGCATTTCTGAGAGCCAGTGTGGTGGCACACAACAGTAAGCCCAGCTACCAAGGAGGCTGAGGCAGGAGGATTGTAAGTTCAAGGCCAGCCTGGGCAACTTGGTGAGACCCTGTCTGTAAAAATGAAAAGCACTGGGAATGTAGCTCAGTGGTAGAGTGCTTGAATAACATGTACAAGACCTTAGGTTCATTCCCTAGTCCCAAGAAAAAACAAAAACAAAAGCAAAAAAACATTCTGAATTTACTCTTGTGCCTTGGCCCTGCAGGCCACACAGCCTGCCCCGTGCACAGTCCTGCCTGGCTTAGCCCAGTGCTGAGGGCGAGAAGGGGAGGGGGTTCTGCTCACGCCCAGTGACTGGGGTAGATGGAGCCTGTGGGGGCAGGAGAAAACTTCCCCTGCAGTTTGGGGTGAGAATGGATGCCTGAGGGCAAGATGCCATCTTCTCCCCCGGATCCGTGTGTTCTCAGGACACCAAGGGAGGCTTCGTGGGTGCCTCTGAGCATTGCAGTGTGGCCCAGGTCCAACACCTCTGCTGAGGGTACATTGCCATAGCAGCAGGAGGGGCAGCAACAGCAGGGAAGGACCCTTTGGCCCAGTTCTGACACGTGACTGCTGGTTGGGGGCCCAGTGGGCTCAGTCTCACTTTACCACTGTTCACCCATGACCCAGGCCCCAGAGATCCCAGCAATGTGGTGCTCAAGGAGGAAAGCAGGGACAAAGGCAGTGGCATTGGTACTAAGACATTTATTACATCATAAAAAGTCCATTGTTGCCATGGTTTTCCTATGTACATGCTCCCTTGGGCAGTCCCCCGTTGGGGCCCTCTGCCCACCCTCCACCCCATCACCTCTCCAGACAGACCAACTGATTGATAAAGGAAGCCCTGGAGGAGATGGCCTAGGGCTGACGGGAGTGGGATGGGTGAGGGAGCAAAGTGCAGAGTGGTTGGGCTTGGCTCTCAGCACCTGAGCTGGGCACCATGGGGTTGGCACTGTGAGGCTCCCCAGTGCCGCCAGGCAGAGGCTACAGGCGACACCTAAGTACACTCAACTTGGACCCTTGGGAATGGTGCACAGGAAGGAAGGAAGTCCGTGGTCTGAAGTGGGTCCCAGCAGGGGCTATAAAAGCTCTCCTCTCCCCATCTCCAAGCTACAGCAACAGCAGCTCAGATTGGGCCTGAAGAGTCTGGGGCCCCTGAGATGGCCGGAGGCGGACCAGGGACAGCTTGGTGGGAAGTACTGGTCCAGATCTCAGAGGGACCTATCTTAGTTGACCTCAGAGGTGGGTATGGGGTCTGTGGGGCGGGGTGTGGCTAAGAGGGGTACAGGAGAGGTGGCCTCAATGAGTGCAGGGTTGAGGATGATGGGCAGAGTCATGGGTGGCACGCCCACCTGCAGTGGGGAGGCCAAGGGCTGCAGGATCAGTGGGGGCTGAGGCAGCGGGGGAGGCCCCTCTGGGGCAGGGCTCGAGGCCACTGGTGATCCGGAGGGGCTGCTGCAGGTGGCTCGGGGGCCGTCGGGCTTCTCCGAGTCTGCAAGGGGAGTTAAGGTGGCTGCAATCAGCCTCTCTTGTTGGCATGGGACAACTTTCATACTCCCGAGCTGGTGTACTGAACCTCCATTCCTCCCCATCCCCTCCCAGGCTAAAATGTTGAGAGTCTCCCCTCAAAACTCATTCTGGTGTTAAGCTGCCTTCTGTTTTACCTTCCGCCTCCCCCACTGCAGTTCTTTTTTTTTTTTTCCCACTGCAGTTCTGGTCAGGTTAACTTTGGTCTAGTCTTTACGAGAATCCCTGAGGGCAGCCTGCGCACATCCATTCCAGGCCTTCATCTAGCCCTCCTTGGGGTCCCAACCCACATTCTGCAGTGATCCCAAGCTCCCTGGGCCTCTCAGGCCTCCTGCTTTCTGCCCACACCCCCGCAGGCTCCGGACTTACCACAGGCCCCCAACTCAGAGGGCATCTCTGGGGGAGGTGGATGGCCAGGTGTCCAGGGATCACCAGCAGCAGGAGTCAGGTGCGCTGAGGCCAGAGATTTTGGGCCATGTGTCTCCATGGGCATGGGGTCTAGGGTGGGCAGAGAATCCAGATGGCAACTCTCAGTGCTTTCTTTCTGGCACGGCCCTGGCTGTCTACCAGTCTTTGCACCCATATGGGGCATGGAGAATGAATTCAGCTTTGGGGAGCCTTTGGTAAAGCTGGGCCAGGTCCCCTACCTTGGATGACAGTTTGCTTGAAGAGCTCATCGCGCAGGTGTGGCAGAAAGCAGTCAATGCGCTCCCAGGTGATCTCCCAGAGGGCAGAGGGGCCACCTCCTCGCACATCTGCACTGTGGAAAATCTCCGCAGTATCCATCACCAGGAGCATGTTCTTCAGTGACTCGGGGATGGCCTCTGACTACAGGAGGCAATAAGACATGAGAAGAGGAAAGAGGCATGGGGGGAGCAACTGCCAAGGAGACAGCAAGTCTCCCCAGCAGGTGCCAGAGGAAGAGGGCAGTGGGCATCAGCTGAGGGAGAACATACCAGTAAATCGCTGGAGCCTGCATGCATGTACTTGTCCATGAAGTCTAGAATGGTGAGCCAGAGGGCCGCAAAGGTGGAAAGTGATAGCAGTGGAGACAGGTGCTGTAAGAAGACCTACAGCCCACCAGCCCCTTTTAGTTAAGGGCAGTACAAGGACCCTCTGCACCCTCTCAAGGATGGGAGGCAAGCCTGTACTATCTTGCTTGGGAACTTTAGATCAGAGATTGCCCTGAATCCTGCTGAGTCACTCTATCTGGGAGTCCTGAGCATATACATTGCATCTGTAGATTGTCAGAAGCCCTGGTGTCCCAACTTGGGAAAAGCCAAGTGTGGGGAGAGTAGGTGGAGACAGGATGGTGAGCAGTACCTTTGAGAGCAGTGTGGAAGCCCTCATCCGGGTCTCTTCCATCCCACCCACATCTGCTGGGCTGATGTTCTCTAAGAGCTTGGTCAGCAGAGGAAACAACACCTGGTAGATAAATATCCAACGTCATCTGAGCAGGGTCAGTTGGGCAGCTTTGCCCGAGGGAAGCTGGGGCTGGGTGGGGTGGGAACGGGAACAGCAGAGAGAGTAGGCTGAATACAGATATTAGGGGCTCTTCGGGCTGCCATTTCCTAGGATCTGAACTTCATTTTAAGTGTGAAGTCCTACCTTGTTAAAACAGGACTCCCATTCCAGGGCATCTAGCTTTTGCAGGTCATGTACCAGTAGCGCTCGCTGCAGATAGGTCAGTGCCTGCATTCGGACCTGGCGCCGGGCATCACAGCACAGGCAGGCAATGCCTGAGAGCAAAAGCAGGGTCAGGTCCTGCAGGTATTTGGTCCTGGGCGCCCCAGGCTCAGCACCACCTCTGCCCTCCCTTGCCTGCTCCCCCAGGTTTACCCTGCAGTAAAGGGCACCAGCAGTGGGCCCAGAGAGTACGTGAATCTGCTTCAATCTTCTGGCCACCTGCCTCCAGGTGGCGCTGCTCTTCTGCCCATGAGCTGTAGATGGAGGCTGCCCGTGTGTGCAAGGTGTGCATCAGGTCTAGTAACTGGGATCATAGGAGAGGGCAGGACATGAGTGGGGTTGGGTCTGGCAGGCCGCTTCCCACCCTCAGCCTCACCCTCACTGTTCTCAAGCGAGTCCTCAAGGCCCCCTAGCACCAGTCACAGTGTACTCCATACTTTTTTTTTTGCCAAATAATCTTTTATTTTTTATTATACATAACAATATTTTACTGAAAAAAATAATCACTTAATGTTAAACTGATATTCCCTTTGCCTCAACTTGATGAGTTGGTTGCCTCTAGACCTGGACGTGTTTCTCAAAGTTAGGAATTACTCATGGTAGAGGAGACTTTAGCAGGTGTGTGGACTAAGATTTAACAGCATGCAATTACTGTGAGAAAGGAACTTGTTTGGCCAGATTAATATTTTAAAATTTTCATCATTTTTCTAAGGTCATTCCACTTAAGGCAATTGTTTCCCCATTTAGTTAGTGAAATAAATTCCACTCAGATGATGCCTGTATAGTAATTCCAGGTACCTGGGAGGCTGAGGCACTCCAAGTTCAAAGCTGGCCTGGGCCACTTAGACCCTGTCTTTAAAAAAAAGGGATGACCTTCATTGTTGGCACTATGCCCACAGTAGTGAAGCACTTGGCTAGCATTGGAGCTGGGGTCCAATCCTCAGTACTGAAAAAAAAGTCAGTTTGTAAAATCAATTTTTTTTTTCACAAATAGAATTTCATCATTATTAAAATCTGGATTTTAAATAGACTTTTGGACTGGTAGTTCATATCCATCAGCTTGTACAACTTTAGCGCTAGCCTCACTCCCAGCTGCTTTTCCAGAACCACTTTCATTAGAAAGCTCCATGAATTTTTCTAATGCAAATGTGGGCTTCTGCAGCATATTTACTTTTCTAACAAGCACATCATAAAGAGGATAATAGATTGGCAAGCTTTTTTGTCTTTCTTGGTGCTGTCTGCAATCAATTGATCGACTACTTTCTTCAGATCATTTGTCTGCAGCTCTAGGGGTGTGATTTCCATCATCTTTTTCCAGATTTGGCAGACCTGGTGGTGCTGAGCATAAGAAGTCTTTTACAGATTGTTTCTTTTTTTTTTTTTTTTTGAGACAGGGTCTCGCTATGTAGTCTAGGCTGGCCTTGAACTCACTGTGTAGCTCAGGCTGCCACCACACATTCTGACTGTAGTGATTTTTAGTAAAACCAACACAGAATGGATGAAGCACATAACTGTCAGTAATTGTGACATAAATGTAAGCTTCCATTGTTGTCTGCCATTTTTTGACCATGGAACACATTTTGTCACAGGCAAGATTTGTGCCATGGAAGTTAAGGCAATTTCTGTCCTGAACATCCTCAGTACTTGAACTTTCTACATGCAATACCAAATTTCTGCAGATTTGCAAGGCTCACTTCAAACACATACTCTTTGAGGCTATCGATGGTGCAATTTTGGTTCCTTGAGTTCTGGTGACTATTGTTTTTCCAGTATTTCTTATATTGAACATAGCTGGTGCTTTCACCATATAGCAATCTTTTTTAGAGCTGACAGCCAAAGGGCTTTTTTTTTTTTCCGACAGGGTCCTACTTACTAAGTAGTCCAGGTTGGCCTTGAACCAGGCTGGCCTTGAACTTGCAATCTTCCTGCCTCAGTCTCCCTACTGCTGGGATTACGGGTGTGCATCACTATGCTTGGCTTTTAAAATCAGTATTATAAGACTTAAATAGACGTAGAATAAATATAGAAGAATAGATAGGAAACTGGTGATATAGTTGCCTCTAGTGAAAGGAATTCAGTGGCTGGAGATAGGAATGGAATGGAAATTTACTTTTATCAATTTACCTTTCTGTACCTTTTGAACTTTGTACTATGTACATAGATTATCTATTCAAGATATAAACTTTAATTTAAACATAAATTTAGGAAAGCAAAGACTTCCAGGTGGTTTTGGATAAGGGAAATACCTGGAGGTGGTGGTTGAAATCTGGGCAGAGCACACAGGTCCTTCCTCTCAGCCCTGATTTTCCCCAACCCCACCCAGGGCACCAGCCTCAGGTACAGGGAAGGAAGTAAAGGATGCCATACTTACGTCCTGACTGACCTGTAAAGACACCGTGTGGTAGCTGGCAGGCACGCCTTCATCCTCATCATCATCACTATGCCCACCACGAGCGGCATGCTGGCTGGAAGTACGAGGCCGCCGAAGCATCGAGCCCTCCTTGGGCTTCTTCTTGAAGCGGTTCCCTTTGTTGTCATATTTGTGACTCTTGCCACGTTTCTCCTGGGATTTGCACCCTGAACAGAGCCAGACTAGGTCACATTTGCACAGCTATGTGCAAGACAAAGATGCCCTACTTTTCTCCCTTCCCCACCTCCCTCCTGAAGGTCCACATGGCCCTCCCCACTGCCCCTTTACTGGTGACCCACCGCCATTGAGACTGGCCTCCACAAAGATGCGCAGAGTCTTGACACAGAGCTCGAAGTTGTCAGGGGTGATGTGGGCAGCATCACGCACAATGAAGGACAGCGATTCCACACACTTAAGCAGGGACTTGGTGTCATGTGGCCCCAGGTCCAGTCCCACTGTAAGGCTATACTGATTGACCAGGGGTGAAGGGCCTGGTTGGCTGGGCCCTGGTCCTGGCTTAGAGTTATCAATGTCATCCTTCCCCACCTGTAAAGTACGGAGGGAAAAGCTGGGGACCCAGGCTTGACCTCTCTTCTCCCCAGATGCCCTCTCAAAGGACCAGGAATCTTTGTCAGAGGTCTAGGCAGGAAGACTCACCCACCTCTTGTACCCTCACTCACCACTAACCAACCACTGTTGACTACATCAGCGTCCGTGGCAGATCGATGTATCTTGCCAGGCCTGCCATGGTCAGTGTAGACCTCTGAGTCAGAAGTGTACCCTCGGTCCAGGCTCACATCAGTTTGATGGTAGGATGGGAGCTCACTGTCGGACTGGGCTCCTAAGACAGGAAGAAGGGCAGAGTTAGGTACAGGTGGGACAATGGGACAAAAGAATTTAGGCTAAGAAAGGTGCTGAGGTCTGGCCTCCTCTCTTTCTGGCCTGGCTTACTTTCAGCCATGTCACCAGAGAGCTGAGGCCTGGACAGCTTCTTGCTTGACCAAATAGGGCAGCAGGCTAATTTGGGCTCCTGATGGCATCTAGCAGCAGCTGTCAGGGAAAGGGGTAGTAGCGAAGCCAGTCATGGAAAACAGTCCTTAGGTCAGTAGGAAGCTTAGCTTCATAGCCTTCTGTGCTGCCTACTTGCCTTCATACTATTTAACTTGTAGGTATTGGCTAGTAGGCACTAGAAACTCTGGAAGCAGCTGCCAGAAGCCAGGCAAGTTTAATTTGCTGAATGTGATACGCTGTGTTTTGCTTTCCCATTCCAACCACTGGGACGAGGCCTGTTCTTCTGCCAATGAGCACCTCCCAGGGAAAGGGCTTACCAGCATCAGGTGCGTCTGCCCTGACTGTGGCCTGCAGGGTGGCTGGAGGCTTCACACCCGAGCCGATGCACTCCAGCAGAGTGAAGAGGGTGGCCCAGTCATCACCCGAGTGGATGTTAGCTGCATTGGTCTTAAGGAGTTCATGGAGACCATATGCGACCTGGTGGCTAACTCTGGACAGCACGCTGGGCTTCATTAGCAGCAAGATGCGGAGGGAGAGCAGCACCTGGGGTGGGGGGAGATAGCAGTTGGTGGCAAGAGGACACAGAGCTTCCAGTTTAGTCTCCTTCCCTATCAGCCTCTTTAGGTAACTATGAAGTTTAGGCCGAGTTCATCTGGGTTTGTTTTTTTTTCCCTTATTATAGATTTCAATTACTCCAGCACTATTTGTTGAAAAGGCTACCTTTCCTTCATTGAATTATTTTTATATCTTGGGGAAAAAAAAGTTGAACATATTTGCATGAGTCTAGTTCTAGGTTCTCTATTCTGCCCCACTGAGCTATGGGGCCTATTCCTCCACAAAACTGCACAATCTTCACTATGATGGTTATAATAACAAGTCAATATCAGAGTGATCCCTCTCATTTTGTTTGTTAAATGGCCATTCTAGGGCTGGTGCCTTTCCATCTAAATATTAGGATTTGAGCCAGGCGTGGTGGTGCACGCCTGTAATCCCAGCACTTGGTAGGCTGAGGCAAGAGAACTACTGTGAGTTTGAGGCCAGCCTGGGCTACATAGTGCTTTCAAAATCAGCTTGAGCAACACTGTGAGAACCGGTCTCACTTGATCTTAGCCAAAAGGCTGAGAAGCGATGAGAGAACCGGTCTCAAAAAACAAAAACAAAGGGGCTGGGGATTTAGCTCAGTGATTAGAGTGCTTGCCTTGTAAGCACAAGGGCCTGAGTTCGATCCCCGGCACCACAAAAAAAAAAAAAAACCAAAAAAAACCCCACACACACAAAAAAAAAAACAAAAACAAAATTTAGGATGAGCTTTTCTGTGTCCATCAGAAATTTTATTGGGCATGGTGGTGCACACCACCCTTCAAAGCAGAGTCAAGAGGAGCCTGCAGAGGTGCAAGACACTGGCTTCCCACTTGAGGCCCTTCCAGGTTCATGTCCAGTGGCACCTGTTAAGACTGTGCTGGTTCTGTGGTTGCTATGGGCTCATGTGAGGGGTGTTAAAGGTATGCTTTGCCTTAGGCTGTATATACAACTGACATCATGGCTGAAGTCCCTTACATACCTGTCCTCTCTCCCAGATGTATTCTGCTTACCTGGCCACTGATCTCTTCTCTCCGGAGCAGCCGAATTGCCAGGCGCAGCAACCCTACCACTGCTCGCTCCACAAGGAAACAGAAATCCTGTGCTTGGACACAGAGGTGGTAGAGATGGTCTCGAACAGTCTGCCACACACAGCCCACACGGTCCCTGAACAGAACAAGAGGTATGAAAGTTGTCTAAGCTGGAGAGGCCACTGGGCCCAAGTCTCCTAGCTTTTCATGGCTCCTTGATATATTCTAAGCAGATGGTATAGCAAGGAAGCATTCCCCTGACCACCTAGTTTCATGTGTTTCTTCCCTGGAGCCCACTCAGCAAGATGGCTTCCATCCTTGGCATGAGCCCAGTGGAGGGTTTGCCTAAAAAAACCTGCCCTCATCTGCCTTCTCCTACTTGTTCTTTTTTTTTTTTTTTTAACCTGTTCTCCAACACAATCCTTAGCAGCATCTCCAGACAGAAAGCAGCATCTTCCTCGTCGTATGTCTCTTCATCTGGGGTCACTGAGACCAGAGCCTGGGGGCAGGAGAGCAGTAAAGTAGGCATGGGGAAATCAGCTACTGGCTCTACTCTGACAGAAATTTTTTTTTTTCTTTTTCCTGGTGCTGGGGATAGAACTCAGGGTCTTCTGCTTGCAAGGCAAACACTCTAACCATTAAGCTAAATCCCCAGCCCTGTTCTGACAGAAATTGAGGCACACACCATTGTCTGTCACCCCAAGACCTGCCAGTCCTTCCCTTTCTCTGCTTCTCCATCCTGTACCTTCATGAGCTCCTGTAGGGACTCCAGCTGCAGGAACTTGCTTTCCGTGATCATCTTCTCTGGGTCACATTGCTAGAGGGAGCAAGAGAGGGGGGCCCATGACAAGGGCTAAAGAGAAGGCAGGGAAGGCAGCGTCACACTGGTCATGGCCCTGCATGGTTCTATTTTTTCTGTTCATAGGGCAGCACCTGGCCAGCAAGGCCCAGGCTTTCACGGTTACCTTGATGCAGTCCAAGGCTGCTCTCTTGGCCTCCTGGTTCTCCGTGGATGGACCCCGCATGCTAGACTGCTCAGGACCGCTCAGGGTCAGCCAGCTCACAAAGCTCAGGACCGTCGACTCTCCTCTGTAGGAACAGGGCCCATGTCCTGGTGAGCTCCCAAGTTCTGACCCTCCCTCCTCAAGGCCCTCAGCCTCTGGCCTGCCCTTACCGGTTTGATGGTGTCTCTTCTCGCTGGAGAGAAATCTTGCCGTTGGGATCCACAAAATCTTCTACCTGGTAAGAATAGTTTCCCCTTCCATATGTTCTTTGCCTTCTTCAATCTTCAGGCAAAGTTCACTGGATTTTTCCTGTGGCCCTCTGCCCCAGCGCCACTGTACCCCCTCCAAGTGGCAAGTGGCGTAACTTCTACCAGCCTTCAACAGTTACCCCAAGATCTGTGGCATTACACTTGGGGTTTCTGGGGAGCTTTGTCAGGTACCAGGCTCAGTGCTATTCTTTTTTTTTTTTTTTTTTTTGGTGCTGGGGATCGAACTCGGGTCCTTGTGCTTGCAAGGCAAGCACTTTAACTGCTGAGCTAAATCCCCAGCCTCAGTGCTATTCTTAATCAGGTCTACATACGGATAGCACAAAATGCTGGTGTGTTCTTGCCTTCCTGTTGATTAGTCTACCAAGTGTTACCTCCACCATGGCCTTGGGCAGCAGCTGAGCCCGGAAAAGCTGCAGCATGGCCTCCATGATATTCTTCCAGCCCTCCCGCAGGATGTCACCATGACGATGGGCCAGATGGAATACTGTTTTGGCTGCAATGTGGGCTTTAGGGTTGCTTCCAAATACACTGGGCAGGTTCTCAATAGACTGGAAAAGAGGATAAGAAGAAGCTGAGTGCCTGGCTAATCCTCTCTGTGAAGAAGACTCTCTTAGGCTTCTGTCTCTGGTTCCCTGAGGGTACTTTTGGCTTTGCTTCAATCTCCCATCATATGGGTGGGAAGGGCTAACCTGGTTAGGGTCTTCCTCACTGTTGCATCTCTTCTCCTATCCCATTAAATGAGGTAACACTATTCTTACTCCACAGTGGCCTAAACTCTGGCATAGTCAAGGGAAGTGGGTGCAGACAAAGATAAACCCATGGCTATAAGAGAGGTCCTTCTGGAAATCCAAGTACAGTTCCTGCCTCCACTTACCTCACTACTCAGAGCTGTGAATTTGCACAGAGAGATGATGAGATTGTCAAATACATCACTGAGGCCATAGTGGGCGGAGATCATGGCACACTTCCTGTAATGTGACCCCCAATACAGAAACAAAGTCACTGGAAGGCTGCAGTCCTTCCAATCCCTGAAGAGGCTTCTATGTCCTCCCCAGTCAGTCCCAGAAAGAGACCTTTCACTTCAGTCTAAGATCAAGCTTTCCCAAGTGTCAGCCTCCCTCTGCAACTCAGTAGGAGCCCCATTCCAAGGAAAGGAAGTGCAGGATTTGAAGAGGCATGGAAGCAATCATGTTACTTAGGTAGGAGGCAGTCAAGACCAAGGCAAGAGTGGGCTACCTGAAGCCTGAGATGGCTTTCTGGATGATTGTCTCCTCAAGGCTTTTGTCAAAGACATAAGAGAGAGCAGCAATTGTGGGGCCCCACGTCATAGTGAAGAGGTCGAGATCGTAGCTGCCAGGAGGCACGCGCAGGAATATGCCCTCAGGGGTGGCACCTCGATGAAGCAGCACATTCCATACGTAGTTCTCCCGAACCAAGCCTGTCTGCTCCTCAGGCATCACAATTTCCTCATTCCTGTCAGAGGTAAGGGAAGGAATAGGTATACTGCTGTGCACCTGACTGCTTCTAAACTAGGACGGGGGGCTTTGCCCAGGCAGGCATCTTCCATCAATATGAGGTCACTGAAACTGCAACTCAGTGGCCTATTTTCTACTCATTGGTGAGGCCAGGGAAATAGAAAAGAAAAGCCCCATAATACTGAAAGTCCTGCCTTTAAGTGGAGCCTTCAGTTCTGTTATAAGAGCTCATGTCCTTTTTGGGTGTCGGAGCATAAACAGATTGTCTCTACCTTTTCTGATTTACGGGGAAAAAGTGAGTGTCTCATCTCTGACTCTGACCTTTGAATGAGTTGAGAGTACTCATGCCCCAGTGCCCACCTTGATTCTCTACCAGACAGAGAATGGATCTTGTAAGCTAGACAGGAAAACCTAGCTGCTTTAGGTTCAGGAAATGGGGCCATGATATCCCACTCAAGAGAAGCCGTTTGGGTGTAGTAGCTCAGTGGTAGTATGTATGAGGCACTGCACTCAATCCCCAGCACATTTAAAAAAGTAAAGTTAAAAAATAAGATAATAATAAGTAAAAAGTAAGTAAAAAATCAGAGGGACAGTTTGGTCCTTGGCTTAGAGTACTACAGACCCGTGTTGTTTAGGCTTCTCTAGGGAAGAAATGAGCAGGCAAAGAGTGGGCTCCCAGCTAAACCCCAGGGCATGCGAGTCACTGCAGTCTGACGTGCTTCTGCTTAGCAGAGATGCTGCACCACCTTCCACATATACTTACTTGATGGCATGGTACATGTCCTCCAGGATGTCTTGCTCAAAGTCTTTGCCTCCATTCACACCTTTTAGGTTTTTACGAAACTCCTAGAGACAGGCCAGTAAGTTTTTTCCCTCTTTTGTCAATGCTGAAGCCCCGCCCAAAGAACTCTGGGTCTGGTCTGTTGTAAATAAGACTTGGGGACTAGTAAGTGAGAGAACTCACTTCCCCGCCCAGGTTTCTCTTCTGTATTGGTCAGCCCTCCCTGGTTCTTTTGGACAGAACTCTGTCCACCGTGTCAACTAGAAATCCTGCTACCTCTAAAGCTGTGCTGGCTCTTCTGTGCCTTGGCTGGGACCCACACTTACCTCTAGGGTCATGGGTACATTCTGTTTGCGAACATTGTGGTTGTGCTGGTCGGTGTTAAGCATGATGACAGCATAGGCCAGGGCAAAGCAGGCATCGCTATCGGCAAATGGGGAGCCATTGCAATTCTGAAAAAGCAAAGACCCCGCCATTGTCAATGCCCTTCTCTGGCCAATTAAACCCTCTGTACTAGGTCAGTGCTGGTACAGAGGGAGGTTATCACCCAGAAAGTGGCCAACTCCTTCTTGCCAACTCCTTCACAGAAGCAGCTGTTCTTTCCATGGAAAGCTCACTGATGTTGCTCTCAGCCTTCTTAGGAGACAGCAGCTGTTTTTTTGTTTGTCTGTTTTAGTTGGGGGCCACAGAAACTCTCAAACTGACCTGGGGTCTTGGGCTCAGCCTCTGTCATTCCAACTCACCCTCCAGTGCTCTGTGAATGCCTCCAGTAACCTCTGGATGACTGGTGCTTCCCCAGGCAAGCGGAAGGCTTCCAGGTAGAGCCGCAGAGCTTCATCAAGCCGAAGACCCTGAAAGCTGAAGGTGCTAGAGGGAAAAGCAGCAGAAGGAAGAGGCTAGAAGCATGGAGTGACACAGGTTGGTCTCTCTGTCAGGCACAGTCTCCCTAACTTTCTCTTAACTAGGACAGAGAAGGCTGAGGGATATGGCATGGGGTAGTATCTCCTGGCCATCCTTAATATAATCCCTAACCTTAGCAATTATGACAGGGTTCTTTCAGATCTGACGGCTAAAAAGGAAGAGAAGAGGCAGAATGTGTGACCTGCTCAGTAGGAGCAACTGAGTGAGACTGCTTTGAGGGAGGAAGGCCATGTCCCCTCCAACTGGGACCAATTATGTTCCACATTTCTGTTTTTTTTTTTTTTTTTGGTGCTAGGGATCGAACTCAGGACCTTGCCCTTGCTAAGCAAGCACTATACCACTTGAGCTAAATCCCCAGCCCCTCTTTATTTCTTTTGCAGAGCTGGGGATCAAATCCAGGGCCTTGTGCATACTAGGCAACTGCTCTACCACTGAGCTACACTCTCAGCTCTCACACTTCTTGTAGTTTCCTCACCTCACAAAACTTTCCAACAGGTCAATGTTTTTGCGGTCACTCACAAACTCTCCAATCATCTTCTTATCCAGTCGAGGGTTCTCTCGGAGCCACTGGGCTACCTCTGTGTTGTCCATTGGGATGGTGAGGAGACCTTTCTCCTGCAGAAACTGGATCCCTTTCTTTGGTTTCTGGTTGAACTGCTCTGTGCCAGTGATTAGTAGCTGAAGGAGAGAGACTAGAGGTGTCAAAAGCTACTCTGCCCCTAAATCAGATTAAAACAGGCTCTACTCCACCAGAGCTCACAGCTGGCCACCTAATGGGCTCCTAGGACATGGTTTGGTTTGGTTTGGTATGATTTGGTCTGATTTTTCTTTTCTTATTTATTTATTTTGGACTTTTTTGTTTTTGTTTTTGTTTTTTGGTGCTGGGGATCGAACTCAGGACCTTGTGCTTGCTAGGTGAACACTCTAACCACTGAGCTAAATCCCCAGTCCTATTTTGGTTTTTTGAGACAAGGTCTCACTATGTAGTCCAGGCTAACCTGGAACTTGCACAATCCTCCTGCCTCAGCCTCCTGAGTGGTAGGATAACAGGTGTGTGCCACCATGCCTAGCTTTCTTTTCTTGAGACGGGATCTTGCTATGTACTTCAGGCTAGCCTTGAACTCACTACACAGTCCTAGAATGACCTCAAATTCAAGGTAATCCTCTGGCCTCAGCCTCCTAAATGCTGGGATTACAGTCTGGGATTACCCCACAACTAAAACTGGGTCATACTAGGGCTGGGGATTTAGCTCAGTGGTTAGAGTGCTTGCCTTGCAAGCACAAGGCCCTGAGTTCGATCCCCAGTACCAAATAAAATAAAATAAAATAAAATAAAATAAAACTGGGTCATACTGGCCCTAACGCTCCCCTCTCTCTCTGTATTGTCAGAAGTGACTGAAGAGCTCCTTACCAGTCCTTTTCTTTTTTTTTTTGGTACTGGGGATCAAACTCAGGGCCTTGTGCTTGCCAGGCACACACTCTAACCACTGAGCTAAATCCCCAGCCACCAGTCTTTTTCTTTTTCTTTTTTTTTGGTGCTGGGGATCAAACTCAGGGCCTTGTGTTTGCAAGGCAAACACTCTAACCACTGAGCTAAATCCCCAGCCCCTACCAGTCTTTTTCTGAGGGCACAAGATGCATGGGACAACTCCTTCCCTCTAAATTAGGAATGAGGGAAAAAGTAGAAGAGACTAGAGGATTCATTTCAGTTTTATATTCTTCTCTGACATCTTTTGAAAGCCAGCATCCTGTTTTTAGTTTGGCTTGGACTTCCTTTCAGTCTTTGGTTGTATAGCTCTTAAGGCCCTGGGTTGGAAGGACAAAGTGAACTAACTGTGATAATTATTCTGCTCCTTGTATGTTCTGTCACAGCTTTGCAATCAAGGGCACACATAAGCTTAAGTTATTTAGGCTGGCGATAAGAGTAGAAAAAGGGTTAAATAGGAAGTTTTCTTCATGTTAAGAAAACCAAAAGCACAGGCAGTTATTTGAACTTTGCTAAAGCACCAGAATTAATGTCAATTCTCTTTTATTGCCAATCATCACATCAGAGTTGGAGATGACCAGTAACTTTGGTGACTCACATGACACTAACTCCCAGGGCTCCTGTCACCACCACCACTAACACGGCTGTCAGTTAGAACAGCATTTACCCCAGGGCAAACAACAGTACTGCTCACCTGCATGGCTTAGGAGTAAGGGAAGGTCTTCAAAGGGTCTGGGGGAGTTGCCAAAGGCTCAATGTGCCCAAAGCCTAGGCTGACAAAGCTGTACACTGAGCTGCTAGAATCTCCCTTAGCTTCATCCTCTGGGACACAAACCCCGCAAAAGACACCTAGACAGAAGGGGCAGAGGCTGAACTCTGGGAAATATATGTGTGTATGTACCTTTTTTTTGTTTTTAATTTCAATTAGTTCCCGTGGTTCTGGCAGGAGACAGGAAAATCGAGGTGGCTTCCGGGCAAACTCTTTGTCAGCTAGGAATGGGAGAACAGAGGGAAAACCCCATAAGACCTCTTTTTACCAGGATAATGTCTTTTTGTTTGTTTGTGACAAGGTCTTGTTTTGTAGCTCAGGTTGGCCTTGAACTCACTATGTAGCCCAGGCTGGCCTCAAACTCATGGTGCTCCTCCTGCTTGGCTTCTCAAATGCTGGGATTACAGGCATGTGCCACCATGCCTGGCATACCAGGATAATGTCTTTTGGAAGGACACTTCCCCAGAGAAAATGAGGAACTTCAGAAATTTTATTGTCCACATCGGTCTCGTATGCTCTGCAAGTCCTACCTTCTGGACCTCCAAGTGTTTTATTTCCTTCTGGGTTTGAAGGCATGGCAAGCTAAAAAGGCTTACCCAGGTATTGCCCTAGGCCACTCTGTTCTCCTGCCCCCTCCACACGCCTTCCATTGCTTAGGGTCATGGATACCCAATACTCACCTCCAGAGTCAGCAGCTTCCTCCAGATCACTACATCCTGGCTTCCCCTGTTCTGCTGGCAGCTGCCCTCCAACTGGCAGATGAAGGCCTGGGACATCTGACACCATGCCTATGGCTTTCCCATCACTGCCTGCTCTCTCATCTGGGAAGAGAAAAAGATGAAGATTTATAGGTAGGAAGGCAGAGCTGCAGGACAGGTTGAGTCCCAAGTCAAGAAGATCTGTATGTTCCCACACAGGGTACCAATCCTAACAGGACAATTAAGTAGTCACTGTCTCAGGTCAGGCAAACACTGGATTCTATAATTTAACAAAGAGATTACCCAGTTACTTTTCCTGATCTTTTGCAACCTCAAGGGGAAGACAGAGAAGATTAATTAGAGTGCAAGCAGATGTGGTGGGTAGGGAATAGCAGGGCCTTCTGCTCTTAGGGGCAGAAGTCTTACATCCTTTTTATTGTCTTCTCTTGCCATGAAGAAATAATAATTCTATAAAAACACCAAAGTAGTGGGGAGGAGGAAGGGAGCAGTTGACGAATCTTACTAACTTGCCTGCTTGGCCTGTGGTTTAAACCACCAAACTCTGGAAACAAATGAGAGCACCCCAGGAGAAATGATAGAAGGACAGGAGAAAGCACTTGGTGAGTAGAGAAGGGATAAGCACAGAACTCTAGGATCATCAAAGAAAGAAATGTAGGGTTGGGGATTTAGCTCAAGTGGTAGAGCGCTTGCCTAGCAAGCACAAGGCTCTGAGTTTGAGCCCCAGCATCCCTCTCCTCAAAAATAAATGCAGTTTGATCCCTAATATTGCAGGGAGGGGAGGGGTGGAAAGGGAGGGAGAGAAAGAGGGAGAGAAGGGGAGAAGGGACAGGAAGAGTTAAGGGAGAGAGAGGGAGAAGGGAGAGAGAAAGGAAGAAGAGGAGGCAGCAGTAGAGGGGTAAAGAAATGTCTCTTCTTGGGTATTTAGCTCAAGTGGCAGAGCACATGCCTTGCAAGTGCAAGGCACTGAGTTTGATCCTCAGCACCCCCCAGGAAAAGTCTAATGACAAATTACAAATTCATTCATGACACGATGGTAGTCTTAGAAAAGAAATGCCTCTTATCATTGCTAGCTTCTCGACTACCATCTACTGCCTCATGGCTGGGTCTGGTTGTCTCTTTCTTCTCCTGCTGGGTGAGGTTGTTAAGGACTTTGGCTTGGCAGTGGGCCTCAGTGCTGTCAATCACTGTCAAGAGGGCATCAAGAGACAGTAGGTGTGTTGTGTAGAGCTGACCAGACACAGGGAAGGCGTTCTGAAATGTAAACACATGTATTAGACTTGAGGTTAGACTACTTTATACTTTGCTCTTCTCAAAATCTCAAAACCTATGACTTTCCCACTGCCTTTAGAGAATGGAATGCCTTTCTTCCCGTTTCCCATCTCTGAAGTATCCTGCTCCCTTGTACATAGCATAATCACTACCATCAAGACTTCCTCAATGGAGCCTTCTCACTAGAGGCCAGCAATAGTGCTCAGCACCTTAGACAGTAGTTTGGTGAGTTCCTCGAAGAGGTTGGAACAATAGTAGTCACAATCATAGTTGATGTAGAGCTCAGTGACAAAGCTGGGTATGCGCCAGAGCTGCACAATAGCCTCCAGTGCCATCTCCTTCATCTCGTAAGGCATCTTGGGGTTTTCCACAGTGATGATCTCCATGAGTTTTTTGATGTACATCTGGCAATAACCCAGAGAATTCCATTTGAGTGGGGAAAGGATTTAGGAAAAGAAAATTAGACGGGAAGAATATTAAACAGGAAGCAGAAGCCCAGTCAGTAGGCATGCATTAACAGACACCTAAAGGTATTCTACTCCTAAACACACCCCCCCATTTTGGTCTCTATGCTGGCGGATAGGACTGATTCTCTTCCTTATGCCTAATCCCAAAGACGGTGTCTACTGCCTTGTTTTTGTGTTTTCTTGTAAGCCTGACCTCAACCTATTTAGAGTTCCTTTTTGCAATTTAGGGGCAGTGCTGGCCTGACTTGCAAGAGGGCAAGAAGAACTGTTCCCATTCATTGTGAGCTTACTTGTCAGTCCTCTTATTTGGGTTTTCCCATTTTATAGCCAGCTAGTTTTCTCTAAACTTCTACTACAGAAGCCAGCCAAAGTGAACCAAACTATGTAGACTAAAGTCACCCTCCTGTAGCTCACAGAGCAGGCCCTACTGAAGATGTTGTATAACATTTGGTTTTTTTTTTTTTTTTTTGGTGCTGGGGATGGAACTCAGGACCTTACACTTGCTAGGCAAGTACTCTAACCACTGAGCTAAATCCCCAGCCCTGGTTTTTGTTTTTATTCCAAGGTCAAGAAACTTACCTCTAATTGGAACTTGAGGTGCTCCCTCATACTCTCAAACAGTAGGAAGCATACTCTCAGGGAAGCAGCATAAAGATTCAGCCTCTCTACGCTGAGTAGCTGGAGAGCAGAGGAGAGTAGGCCATGAGGTTCCTGAAGCTGAGTTTTGACTCAGCCAATACAGAAGCAGGAGAACAAACTGGGTGAAGGTGCCACTGAGGTCCTGTGGAATTTTGTATCTAGCCATTTCTATATTTCTCTCAACTAGAAGAGTCTTTGCAGAACTACTAGAGCTCTTTTATATGACTGTTGACCAACAGGGAGAAAGATGCTTTCCTGGGACCTATCCTCTTTGTACAACCAGCCAAACCTTGTGCTCCCTTGGCCTTTGGGAGATCTTCAAATACAGCCAATCTGGTCTTACCTGGAATAAGTGGCGGCACATCTCATCCTTGATGAGGCCCAAGAGGGTCTGGCACTGGGCTACAGGGGCTGACTCAAGGGCCACTGCCAACAAATGCAGTCCCATGTGGATCATGACCTCTGAGTTGTGGCGGTCGTGTGGATTAGTGAGGGAGATAAGGAAGCGGAAGAGCTCACGGATGCAGGGAAGACCATAGGGAACCAAAGCTGTGCCTGGGAAGGTGAGGAGGACAGTAAAACTGCTAAGAAACAACTGGCGTACTGGCTCAGCCTAGCCTGCCCGGCACTATAGAAGACAGTTTCAAGTAAGTGATTCTCTTCAAGAAAAAGGATTTTCCCTGCCCTTAGGGAGGTGAGAGAATGAGCTTTACTTATGGAGGGAATCAGAATCAAGGATCTTTTCTTTCTGTTAAAAGTCCTAAACTTTCTATTTTTCTCTCTCACTTCCTACTGTCCACCAAACAGTAAGTTAGGGAAGGGCTCCATCTGTGTCACAGTTCTATGGCTAGATTCCATTTGCTGCCTAGAAAATGGCCTAGAACCAGAACTGGCAGGCAGCAGTCATCTTGGACTATGCTGATCTAGATTCAGGCAGCTTAGAGGGTAGGTGGCTTAGGGGGAGACGAATAGGCAGAGCCTACCAGAAAGTACCTACCTTCTTTCTGGGAAGACTGTGTAAAGCGCACTCCCCGGGGATTGACATAATCCATGTCAGGAACAGAGGCTGAGTCAGAGTGGTCAGCAGGGGATGTACACTCCTCTAGTACTTCAGGGATGGATTCCACGGATGCTGTTTGGGCCTTTTCCACAGTGGGTCCCTCCTGCTATGACCAGTAGCAAGCACATATAGGAAGAGGGATAAGGTAAGAGGAACTTGGAGCTTGCAGTACTCTCTTGAAGTACTTGTTCTTCAAGCTGTCTTCAGTGGACTACAGATGTAAGGCAGCCTGGTAGTTTATAAATCACTGCAAGATGGCTCAGGGCAGGAGTGTGATGAAGGTCTCGAGAAAACATCTCCTCCTGTCACTGACATATGATATCTAGAACCCTAGGTATGCTTTAGAAGCTCTCATAGGCTTAGAATGTGGATCATTACCTTCCAGAAAAAGCCATAGTCAGCTTCCCCCTTTTGCCAGGGACTACATGTATGTACTTGATATATCCCATGAGCTCCCTCTCATAGTGAGTCAAGGTATATAGGTCTTCTGGGCAGCATGAATAATTCAGAGAAACAGGGAAGAATTCCCTACCCGTATTTTCATTTGAGCTAAGGGCTGGATACAAGATCCAAAGGATCAAGCCAATTTCTGAAGTGGAAGATTAGGGAGGGGCCTTTAGAAATCAAAGCCATACCTGGGGATCAGGCTGCTCAAGAACTCCCAGCTCACTGCTGCCAGGCTCTGCAGCTGTGCTGTATCCTGGAGAGCCAGGTTGCTCCAAGTCAGTAAGGTCCTCCTTGGATGTGGTCTGGGAGGAGAATTCCAGGCCACTGTCTGTGGAGGGACTGACTATTGCTGAGGCAGTTTCTGAGTTTCCAGATGAGATGGGTGTCGGCGCATCAATGAAGGGCATGCCACCTGGCAAGAAAAGTAAGTGGAGCTTGAAGGAGAAGAGAGACTGTGGGCAAAACATGCCGTCCATGGTATCAGAGGCTGTTTCCCAGACTGTATGCTCTTCTCTGCACACACTTTTCTCTGGAGTAGTCAGAGTTCCTCTGAAAGGGAAACACTCTTAAATTACTGTAGGGTTGCTAAACAGTTCATAGTCTGACTTGACTGGAGTTTCCCTTCTGGCTCTAAGCAAAAAGACAAAGCCCCTCAGCTAGTTGGTCTTCCACTTTAAAATCCCTGAGCTAGGGGCTGGGGATTTAGCTCAGTGATTAGAGTGCTTGCCTTGCAAGCACAAGGGCCTGAGTTCGATCCCCGGCACCACAAAAAAAAAAAAAAAAAAAAAAAAATCCCTGAGCCAGAAAGGAGCTTTTCTTCTAACTGTTCTAATCAGAGGAAGCAGCCCAGAACACTCACCAGTGAGGTTAGAGGATAAGGTGGTTCCATTGGGGATGGGCAGTTCTGAACTTGGTATGACTTTGGTCATATGACGTGGAGGCCGGGGAGATCGCTTCTGTTTCTTCCACTTGGATGAATCACTCATGCCTCCTGCTCTCATTTTCAGCTGGAAATATCACACCTCATTAGCACTCTTTTCAAACTAAGATTCCATCCCTAGAAATCTCTCTGTAGTTCTTCTGGTCCCTAGGAAACAGCCTGCACCATACATCTGTCTAAAGAAAGAATCTAGGAGCTGGGGATTTAGCTCAGTGATTAGAGTGCTTGCCTTGCAAGCACAAGGGCCTGAGTTCAATCCCCGGCACCACAAAAAAAAAAAAAAAAAAAAAAAGAAAGAATCTAGACCATCGGATTACATTCCTACTCCTCTAACCTGGCTTTTACATGTGCCACTTTTCAGGGTAGTATGGCAGCCTGTGTGTGGAAGGCGACATTCTGTTTCTGGGATGGTCACTGATGAGACTTATAACTCTGCTTCTCTGGGTCCTGGGTGTTACACTAAGCATGAAATCCTGAGTCTTGTACATGATGCATGGCCCTCTTGAAGATAGGGAGATCTTTTGCCTAGAGCCTCCGGTCTACAGGTCTACTGACTCCTAGGGCTTTCCTGCTCAGCTACTCTGCAGAGCAGCCTGCTACTTCTAACTCTTATCCAACCCTGACAGCTTACTCCAGTGGTGGCAAAACGATGGCACGCATGCTGCAGCAGGTTATTTGTATCACTGAAAGCTCTAAAAGGTTCACCATCACTGGCCTACGTCTTCCTGCCCAGACTCATAGCTTTCTTATTGCTGTGTGGACTGGGTCTAGATCATACATACATCCTTTTCTCTCTGGAATTTCTTTATTAAATCACTGAAAGACGAATTCCTTGGAGTTAGGAAAGGAATGGCATCCTAGTTTATTTGTGGAGTTATACGTCATGCTGGTACTCTGCTCTCTGCTGCTCCCAATTTTGGTATTCCAATGGGACCTCCTGTCTTCCTCATTGTTGGTCTTTCTAGATGGAATTTTGAAAAAATTTGTTCAGTTCCTAGGGCTGGGGATTTGGCTCAGTGGTTAGAGTGCTTGCCTCACAAGCACAAGGCCCCGAGTTCGATCCCCAGCACCAAAAAAAAAAAAAAATTTGTTCAGTTCTCTTGATATCTGGCGATTGAGTCCCTTCCTCAAGAACCCCCAGACTCTCAAAGCCTGGGTAAACTTTAATCCCTTGCTTAGAAACCACAAAGTCTTCCTTCCCTACCCACAACTCCTTCCAATAAAGGAGAGAGGCCCCAAAGTAGAGCCTTTCCTCCAGCTCTTACATAGTAACAACCTCACAGTAGATTCACATATCTTGGCCCTGTATCTCCAAAAGGCTGGTAGTCATATGCCTAGGATTTTCAAGTATTCTGAGCACTGTGGCTAAAAAGGAACCAGAAGAATGCACTCTCCAAGAACCACTGGAGTTCAGGTAGATTGAGTTCATGGTTTTAAAAAAAAAAAAAAATTCCAAGAGAAGAGTGAGCCAAACCCATACAGAAGGGCAAGAAATCCAAGAGATCAGTGAGGGTAAAACAGGACTACCAGGGGCTGGGGATTTAGCTCAGTGGTTAGAGTGCTTGCCTTGCAAGCACAAGGCCCTGAGTTCAGTCCCCAGCACCAGAAGAAAAAAAAAAAGGACTACCAGGCTTTCCTGGCAATTATCAATCATCTCTGACCTCCTGGGATAACCTTTCTCTCCAGCAAATGGCCCTATTTCAGCCCTACTTTCACAGAGAATGACAGTCACTTACTGATACTCCTTTTATACTAGGATGGATCTTTCTTCTTCCCTCTCTATCTTCTGCAAAGCTAGCTCCAACCTAGTCATTTCAATGACTATTCTTGGCCTTCTGGTTGGAGTAGGGGCTGAGAAGCTGTCAGTTCCCACAAATGTTTCAGCTTTTATAATGTTTCACGTAATTATGTTCCCTGTCCTAAGGTCCTAAGATGCAGGTTAGGCAGGTGTTCATGGAACCCTATACCACCTTATCTGTACAACTCTATTCCAAAGGACAGCAAAAGCTTTACAAAAAAAGGGCAGGTCCCAGGTTAATTATCAAGGCAACATGCTGAGTAGTCAATGAAGAGAGCTGCAACTTGAGACTATCTAAGCACACAAAGGAAATTTGAGACAATGCATTCAAAGAGGACAGAGGCCTTTGGATGTTTAGCTAGGAACATGGACACAGACACAATCTTCAATGACCTCGATGTCCACAATCACCTCTAATATGAATGCCCTTATGATAGACAGCCCAGACATCTCCTACTTCCTTCTCTCTTCTTCTGCCTAAGGCACAGATCTGGGGATTAGGGTCATCTTTAGCTTGGATTCTTCCCCTAATCTCTCCTACATCTTGAATTTTAAAGGACAAGGGCATCTTTGCAAATCCCAAAGTATTCCCAGTGCCTTGGACTATCTTGGCACCCAGTTCCTTTCTATCAGTCTAGAGTTCTAAACCTCAGAATGATCCCTTTTATGGTATCAGGAAATAAAAGACCCCACTAGATGGACTACCTTTTCCCTCCAAATCCACTTTAGATATTCAGGTTGACCTGAGAGAAGGAAAGAATAGAAGAAAAAAAGGGTCCTGTAGTTTCCCCAGAAATGGTAGCTCTTAGGCTCCCCACAAGACAAGAGCAGGCCCTGGACTCTCTAGGCTTGCTATGTGACACTCAGGGTTTCCTCCTGCCTCCAGACAGCCAGAGGCCCAGGAGAATTCCAACACTGCAAAGCTGCAAACACATGCATCTTTTCCAAAGCCAAGCTGATGTTACCAGGGAGGGGTAAACTGTGCTCTACAGAATGGAAATAAATGGAACCTACGTATTAAGTATAAAAAATTAACATTTAAAGAAATAAAAAGGAGGAAAGAGGGAGAGGAAGAGAGACCTTGAGGTTCTTAAAGAGTAGTACCCTCTCTAACTGGTTCAGGGCTTTGGTCTGCTCCCCACTATTTAGTTCCAGTTTGTTGAAGAGACATGGAGAAATCTGTGAAAGACAGGCAAATGCATGATTTAAACAGAATGAAATAAACTTAGACACACACCAACAGGGCACAGGGCAGGAATGGGATGAATGGCAGAGGACGGGGAAGGTCAGGTGTGTGCTCCAAACAGCTAAGGGTCATCTCTATGGGAAGAACCTCTTAGGGCTGCAAGCAGAATCCTCACAGCTAGGATTCAGTTTAAAATAGGAGGCCATACTTCTGACCATTACTCTTCTCCTAGCAGTTTGAAAACCCTCTGATCTGCAGTCTGGGTTGATTTATGTCCTTTTTTTGAGACAAGGTCTCACTATATAGTTCAAACTGGCCTTGAACTCACTACTGTAGCCCAGGCTGGCCTCCAACTCATGGAGATCCTCCTGCTTCAGTCTCTTGGGGATTTATGTGTTTAGTAGAAACTAGAACAAGTATAAGCCCAGTCTAATTCAGTACTAGGATAGGATTTGGGGCATAGGCTCTCTAGGATTCCTACCTGCTGATAAGGCTGATTCCTACCTGCTGATAAGGCTGGATTTTCATCTTTGTCAACAAACATTTTAATCCAGCCTGGATGGGCCTCACCCAGTTTCCATGAAGGACTGGCTCATGAGCTTATGTGGTAGGTTACAAAGAAAGGGCAGAAAGGAAAGGCTGGGGAAGGAGAGGTAGCTGGGAAAGAATAAACTTCTTCCTAAAGGAGTGAGAGCTATTTCTAGATTCTGAGCAGAACTGTCTAGGCCACTGGTGGCAAACCTATGGCACGTGTGCTGCAGTGGGCCGTTTGGATCATTAAAAGCTCTAGAAGGTTTGCCATCATTGGTCTAGGCAAAGGCATGTCTTCACTAAGCAAGGGTATCCCATAGCCCTGACGGGAGATTAAAGCTTAGATGAAGAACCAGAGATCCTCAGATCTTACCTTCTTCATATTTGTTCCCATATAGTTCTTGGGTTCTTCTTTAAACTGAGGTAACCTATAAAATAGAGAATCCCATGAATTGTTATTGGGGATAATAACAACTGTCCTCCATGCCAGCCACAGCCAAAGATGCTCTCGAGCAAAGCGTCCTATCTCTTAGGAAAAGCTAGTTATTCTCAAGAACCAGGTAATTTCATTCATGTGAGTGTGAGTGTGTGTGTGTGCCTCTGCATGTGCATGCATGCTTATGAGTATGGTACTTGGGATTGAACCCAGGGAGCAATGAGATACATCCTCAGTCTTTTTATTTTGAGAAAGGGTCTCGCTAGGTTGTCTAGCCTGGCCTCAAACTTGTCATCCTCCTGCCTCAGCCTCCAAAGTAGCTGGGATTACAGGTTGTGTGCCACCATGCCTGGCCTAATTACATTCTTTTCAGAGCTTCATCAAGGAGCCACAGGAATTGGGGGAAGTGTAACAGTGACCAAGAAGGTAGCTGGGGATTTAGCTCAGTGGTTAGAGTGCTTGCCTAGCAAGCACAAGACCCTGAGTTTGATCCCCAGCACCAGAATAAAAAAAAAAAAAAAGACCAAAAAGGTAGTCACTAAGGCAAGATGGCTAAGTGTCCATGGATCGAGGAGGCTCTTTTCCTCCTTGGCAAATGCTGCTGAAAGCCAAAAGATGGGGAGAAGGCACTCTACTAAAACCCCATGTACACAGGGCAAAAAGTAAAAAGCAGGTTGGAGTTCGAAAACAAGTAAATTTGAGCCTAAGTGGGTTCAAGGGCCGTCTAGTCTATAGATAATAAGGATTATCATCTATAGCTCTGAAAGCACAAAATAATAATCCCAGAGGAAGCGTTAAAGCCATCACTTCTGTTCCTCTTGCAGTGAGTTTACTGAAAGGAGGTGCGGGAAACAGCAGGTAGGTCAGAAATCCTAGGCTGATGGCCTTACCTAGGGAAAGTAACCATTTTGGTTTGCCTAGAACTGAGGGGTTTGTCAGGATGCAGCATGTGAAGTGCCAGAATCAAGACAGTCCTGGGTAAACCAAGAAGAGGGACAGCAGATGCGCTCTCACAGTTTTTGGTCACCCTAGCTTTGGCCTTCTCCCACGGAAATCAGGCTGAGCTCTGGGAACTCAGCGACCTGTTCCAGGATTCCCTAAGTCTGACTTCCTCTCTGGGTTCCCTTTCCCAGCTGCTACCTGTACAGAAACAGACACAAGTTGGAGAAGCTGAACGAGGTCTGTCAGCCTAGATTAAATAACTCTCTGCCTCTCCCTGAGGTCAAGCCAGCTCCTTCCTCCTTCTCTCTTGCTCAGTAACCCTGGGCCCACAGAACTACCCCTATCCATAATCCCAGTGGCCTCTGATGTGGCTGTGGGGTTGGCCAGGTCCCTGAAGTGGCTATGTGGAAGCAGGCAGACTCAAGAGGCCTGGGCAGCCGGGCTGAAGCAAACAGCAGCAGGTTTACCTTGTGAAGAGCAGCTGCACCATGTCTACGAGAGTGTGCTCTGCGGATTTTCTCAATAACTCTGCACAGGCAAAAACAAATAACACAGGTGTCATTACTTGCTGTGCTATTATCAGGAGGCTTCACAGAGCAGACTCCCCTCCAAACCTTGTTTACCAAGGATTATGCCAAACTTATTAAAACCAGCTCCAGCTCAGCCTGGCAGCCATAACTTTACTGGCCCACTAGGTGACACTACTGAGTCAGGAAAAAAGGGGTGCTAGAGAAGTGCGCTCTGAGGTTGCAAGGCTGGTGTCAATCCCAGAAATCCCAAGGGAGGGGGATTTGTGCTGGGGCTGAGTCAGTCCGGGCTCCATCCCCACCCCTACTCTGGCATGATGGGTTGAGATCTCTATTCCAGCACCGCAATGGTCTAATAGAGAGTCTTCAAGATCCCGAAGGCTTCACAAGGTAGGCAATGGAGAACTTGGGAGTTTTCCAACTCTCTGAGGCTCAGAGATGCATCCGTATACTCTCTCAAACACTGGGCCCAGGAATGGTAAAGGAGCCAGTACTCAATCACCTACCACTGAGCCTCATTTCAAAGCAGATCCGGAAGCAAGACTGCATAATCTCACACACTGATTCATTGGTTAGGTGGGCACCCACTGGGGTTAGCAACAGAGTCCGGAGAACCTGAGCAGGAACAAAGAAGAGACATCGTGGTCAACAAGACAGGCTAGGTGAAGAGAGGTTTACCTGCAAGGAGAGCAGCTACCCAGCGTTCCCCTGTTTCCTTGGGAAGAATTCAAGGATGAGGTTTTTTTATTTTAATAATTATTATTACTATTTTTTGTGAGTTTTTTTGAGATAGGGTCTCACTTTGTAGCTTAGGCTGGCCTTGAACTCACAACAACCCTCTTGCCTCAGCCTCCCAAGTCTATGTTTACAGGTATGTGCCACCACACCCCCTTTTAGGTTTTTGTTTTTTTTTTAATTAAAAATATTTTTTCAGCACTGGGGATCAAATCCAGGGCCTCATGCATGCTAGGCAGGAAATCTATCACTGAGCTACATCCTCAGGCTAGAGGCAAGTTTTAAAAAGAGGTTAGCAAGAATGCTGACCACACTTCAGGCTGGTAAGGGGTCTCCCAGGACCTTGACTTGAACTGTTTCTTCACTCTGCAAGACCCTGACTTAGTTCAGAACTCATTCCAGACCTAGCCCACAAGCCCAGTGGATGGCACAGATATAGTTGGCAAGAGGTACAAGTGTATTAAAGGTTTCTGGTATCTGATATCAATTCATTTAAAGCTTTTAATTATTTTCCTTAGGAAAAGCTTTTACTTTGGGTATATGAGATGCTTGTTTAGAAACAAAGTCAGTCCCTAAGCTCCAGGGAAGTCAAAATATAGCTTCCTGCTGCCAGTAGACCCACGTAAGTAGAGGGGTAAGCAGAGCCAGTGGCACCAGCCCTGGCCATTAGCCTAATTGCTATTTCCCTCTCCCTTACCTGAAGGATTTTCATCAGGACAACTTCATCACTGGCAGGATCTGTGCCCACAAAACGGGCATGGGTGACAGCATCTGCCATGTTCTCCATGCCCTCTGCTGTGCCCTCATGAGTGGGATCTGCTCCAGTAAAAAAAGACAGATTAAATGAAGTAGAAAAGAAAGAAAAGGAAGACAGGCTGACTATGGATTGCTTTGAGAGACTTTGGTTTCCTTCTCTCCAATTCCAAAACCTTTTTTTTTGTTTTGTTTTTTGTTTTATTTATTTTCGGTTTTTTGAGACCAGGTCTTGTTATGTAGTTCAAGCTGGCCTTGAACTCACTATGTAGCCCACACTGGCCTCAAATTCATGGCAATCCTCCTGCCTCAGCCTCCAGAGCGCTAGAGTTACAAGCCTGTGCCACAACGCCCACATTCTCTTTCATCATTTAATACAGCTATTTCTCTGGTCACTTTTGGAGTTGTGGGTTCAGGTGCAATCCCATAAGGGAGGGAAATGGATGGTCACTGCCACCAATACTCCTATCTGGGTGCCACATTACAACAGATCGGATGCCTCTGGCTTCATTCTTACTTAAAACAATATGACACTGAATAGGAATCTTGTTGCCAGCTTAGTTAACAAGGTATTAGGAGAGAAGAAGAGAGAAACAGGACCAGAGACTGGCTAGTTGGGGAGAAGAGAGGGAGGGTTTACTCGTGAATAAGAGAGAAGACAGAGGTCAGAGAGCAAGCACTAGGCTGAAAGAGAACATAAATGCTGCCAGGGCAGGGGACTCTGCTTCCACTAGTGCATTAAACAGCCACATGGACCAGGGCTCCATTAAGGGTCCCAGGGGTCTGCCTGGATTGCTGGCTGCAGTCCCAGGTCGGCCGTGAAGGACCATTTCCACTACTATTTAGTCCCGAAAGGAGCATGCATAGGGAAGAAAGGCACACGATAAAGCTCTGCACGTGAGAGAGTTGTTCCTGAGGTGGCATGATGTAATGCAGGGGTGCTTCCTAGTTTGAAGTAGTAGGAGTAAGAAGACATCTTTGCCATTTTCCTTTTCCTGGTACCTGAAATGAATGGAGTTCCTGAGCCTAAAGCTCATGGGATGACTGAGAAACCTGAGCATTCCTCTTGTAACAAGGAGCCAGAAAACTTTCATTAATTGTGAGTGGTTTTTCTTTGTTTTCTTCTTTCTCATCCATCTTTGTTAGTAGTCTCTGACACCTCAACAAATACTTTTCATCCGGCTGTTGTGGCTGACTTCTGTAATCACAGAACTCCGGCAGGCTGAGGCAGGAGGATTGCCAAGTCTAGCCAAGCCTAGCTTGGGTGACTCAGGGAGAACCTGCCTCAAAATAAAGAAAAAAGGGCTGGGGATGCAGCTCAGTGCAAATGCCCTGGACATTCAATCTCCAGCGACAGACACACAGACACACACACAGAGCCCTCTTTTGTTTTACTTAGAGCATCCCTCTACTGAGCACCAGAGTGGCTACTTTAAAAGTTATACAGGGAAAGCCAGTTTTGTGCTATGTAGTATAAGGTGAGCCAGCTCCTCCTCCCATCACCCTAACTCTTCATGTTTCTCCCAAGCAGCGCAGAACATCCTATACTCTCAGACCCTTGCCCAGGCCTTCCCCTGTAACCCGGACAATCCCATATCCAGGGTCCACACAGAAAAGCACATCCTTCTCAGTGTTATGCAGCATGTCAGAGGTCACTGGATGGCAGTCTTGTTCCTATCTCACAAGGCTCTTGAGAGTCCATTTCTTTCCCTCTTTCATTAAGCTCTTGCTAAGGTGTTGAAGCTCTACTGATCTCTTTATATTCTTAGCCCTTGAGCTTAAACGAAGTAGCAGAGTTCATTTTCTAAAAAAGTAGGTAATAGTGATAGATCTTTAAAGTCACAGGCTGGGTCTGCCAGTGAGCTGGGTGATCAGTGGCACAGATCCTGGTCTGGCAGCTGTGTGGGGCCAAACTAAAGGCCAGCCCTTGAAGTAGTACCAAAAATAATCCCAGAAACCTTGGGTCACAGGATTGAGTAGTGAGGGGCAGTTTCTTCTAGGAGGGCAGCCTAAACGTAGGATTGTTTTGTTTGCGCTCACTTAGTGGACTGCTTTTCCCAAGACCCCTTCCTCCCTTTTTGGTCACTCTAGTGTTAACTTCAGGGAAAACTGCCAACTTCATCTTCTTCCTGTTCCTTTTCTTAGGCCCACTACAATCACCACCTCCAGCATTCTCCTTTCCCACCACAGGAAGCATCAGTGACCAGCTGGCTTGACATCTTCAGTGACTAGCCTGTATGCCAAGGGGAGGAAGGAGAGAGAACACCACCAAGAGATCAGAAAGAAATGGAAGGGCAGGTGCCAGAAGCTGGGAAGAGACATGAACTGTAGATGGTGCTCAGGGTAAGGCTGAAAGGGTCTGGGTCTGATTTTGTTCAGGAAAATATGAAACTGTGGCTAGGGTGCCTGTAGAGGCTGATACACACATTCAGAACCTGGCAGGTACCCAAGACTCCTGCTCATGATCCTGAATGCTTCAGTGAAGCAAATTCAACTTTGTAGAAAAAATTAAGGGTTTTCTTCCCCTGAATTGAAGGCCCTGAACTGCTTTTCTGGCTAGCTACGGCTTGACTCTCATTTTTCCTTGTCTCCCTACTTAGAAACAAAGACAGCTGCCTGTTTTTTATGTTCCTCATCTTTGCACATGGGTTGGTAATGGGAAAAGGAATTTAGGATTCTGAATGACAAGACCAGTGTTATGGTTCATGTCTAGATGTCCCTGCAAAGCCTCACGTGGTAAGAGATAGCTGGATCTAGAGTGTGTGATGCTGCGATTAAGGGCGTGTGACCACTAAATCAATCCACTGATTGGTTTAGCACTGCCCTAATCCTAGCAGCCTGGATAAGATATAAAATACAGAAGAAGCTGCTTAGGCACCCCCTTGCTTACCTTGCTGCCATGCCACCCAGCCTCAGACTCAGCTGATTGTTGACTGAAACCTCTACAAACTGTGAGCCAAATAAACCTTTCTTCCCCTAACTTTGAGTGTCTTGTATTTTGTCTCAGCAACAAGAGAAAAGTGACTAAGACAACCAGTTTAAAAGAATTAAAAAAAAAAAAGAAATCATAAACAAATTCAGAAATCAACTATGGGGTGGAGATTTAGTTCAATGGTTAGAGTGCTTCCCTTGCAAGCACAAGCCCTGAGTCTGATCCCTGGTACCAAAAAAAAAAAAAAAAAAAAAAAAAAAAAAAAAAAAAAAAAAAAAAAAAAAAAAAAAAAAAAAAAAAAAAAAAAAAAAAAAAAAAAAAAAAAAAAAAAAAAAAAAAAATCAACTATAGACTGGGTGAAATACTTAGCCTAGATTGGGATCAAAGATTGGTAATACCATGACAATGGCTTTATAGCCCTATTATACAAAAAAGTTTACAAATTGATACAAAGCATGAAATAAAAAAGAGGCAAAGGAGAGGAAATGAAAATGTTCAACTTTAAGAAAATAAAACCAACAAAGTATCAGTTGTTTATCTACCAAAGTGGTGAATGTACACATGCACACACATAATATTCAGTGCTGATGACAGGGTGGAGAAATGAAAATTCTCAAATACTGCTAAAGTATAAATGATGCAATCTTTTGGGAAAGCAACCTAGTAGTACCTAGAAAAATGGGACGTGCAGGATTGGGGTTTAGCTGAAGTGGCAGAGCACCTGCCTAGCAAGCACAAGGGCCTGAGTTCGATCCCCAGCACCAAAAACAAAAAAACAAAAAATGTGATGTGCACATGGCCTTTAAACCAGAGATTCCAAATTCAGAACTATTTCACACAAAAGTAAAATCAGTAAATATGAATAAGGATGAAGATATTTCAGTAAATATTAGCTCTAGAAAAAAAATAGCTCTAGAAAGGAAGCAATCTAGATATTAGATAATATGAGAATGATCAAATGAATTGTGTTTTAACTATACAATGGGAATTACACAGTTACTAAAAAGAAAAAAAATCATATTGGGCTCAGTGGAGGAAGAATGAGGAGTTACTGCTTAATGAATATAATTTCACTTTAGGGTGATGATGATCAAAATAGGAAATAGATGATGGAGATTTTGTTTTTTTTTGAGACAGAGTCTCACTGTGCAGTTCAGGATGGCTTTGAATTGACTCTGTAGCCCAGCCTGGCCTTGAACTTGTGGTGATGTTCCTGCCTCAGTCTCTCGAGTGCTGGGATTACAGGTGTGTACCACCATGCCCGGTTTGTCTGGGTGCTCCCCAGCACCCAGACAAACTCAGGGCCTTGTGCTTGCTGGGCAAGTGCTCTACCACTTGAGCTAAATCCCTAACCCCTTGTTTTTGTTTTTTGAGACAAGGTCTCGCTCTGTAATTCAGGCTGGCCTCGAACTCAAAAAGGTGGAGATGTTTGTACAACACTATTACACTGTAATTAATGCCACTGAATTATATATGTGAAATGCTTAAAAGGGAATTTTTTTTTTTTGGTGCCGGGGATTGAACTCAGGGCCTTGCACTTGCTAGGCAAGCACTCTAACCACTGAAATAAAATCCCCAGCCCTAAAGGGAAAAATTTAATATTATACATTTTACAGTAAAATGAATAAATCAGATGGATAATTACATCATGTACATCTAACTTGACACTATTAAGTGAAAAAAGAAAATACGCAGCACATAATCCTTTTTCTTTTTAAAATGGAGCGCTACTTCACATTTTTACATGCAGAAAAAGGGATGGAGAGTCAAACCAAGCCAGCAACACTGTTTACCTAAGGAAGGGGTTGGAGCACTGAGAAAGGCAGAAGACAATTATCTTTTCTTTCAGGTGGATATTTATTGCTCTCTTATAATAAATATGCATTATATTTGAAGATAAAAATTTTAAAATTGAGTAAACCAAATCTCCAAGAGCACCACACCCTTAACTCTCCAAAGCATAGTTAGAGAAACCAGAGTCCCGGAGCAAACCTCTCCGCCTACCACTCCAGTCAGCTAGCATAGCAGGTGACCAGTAACAATCCTATTTCCCCTCTACAAGGAAAGAGAGCTGGGAATGATTTCCCAGTTTCACCAATTCATTGCTTAAAGCAAAACAATCCAGGAGAGGCAGGATATGAAGCACTACTGGCATCTTATGAAGCCTAAACTCTTACCTATGAGTGCATAAGACAGGAACTTATTGACAGAGGTTAGGGCCAGTCCAGTGATAGGGCCAGTGGTATCTTCAGAACGAATCACTTCCAGAAATGGTCGAAGGAATACATTGGGCTCAATTTCTGAGAGTTCTGCAAGGAAAAACAAACACAAAAAAAAACCAGAAATGAAAAGACACCATCTAATAAAAAATTAAATCTTGGAAAGGGTCCTCATTGGTGGTTTAATCTTCTGGATTACTTTGAATCCCTCTAGATTACTTTGAATCAAGTCCCAGACACCCTGTCATTTTATCTATAAAATTTTCAGTATACCCCAAAAAAAAAAAAGAAAAAAATTTTCCAGTATATAGCTCTAAAAGATTAAGAATTTTTTATGGGCTCGATATTTTAAAGAGTTAATGGTAAAATTGTTAAAATGGTAAATTGTGTTTTATATATGTAACTGTCACAAGTTTTAAAATTGTTCTTTAGTATCATCAAATATTAAGAGTCAATTTTCCATGTCCACTTCACTACCCTCCCCAGGTTTACATAGGTTACACAGGTAAACTTCATCTTGGGTACGGCCAATATGGCTAAAGAAATCCCAGGTTGGGCGCTTGTCTTTATATCTTCGGTGCATATGGTCAAGATCACTTCAATTACAGGAAGAGTGTAGTGCAACTCAGGAAGGTGAGGAGAAACCTTCTTCATACTCCCTTGCTAAAAAATATGCCAAAAATGAACAAAAGGATGACCAGTCCACTAGTTATAGAGGCAATCTGCAATCTTACAAGGTCTTAACTACTCTCAGCTTTCTTCCAGCCTGGAGTAAGCAGAGAGCTAACTGTCCTGAGATGAAGGAACATCATAATCTTTATACTACACATGAAAAAAGTAAGGCTCAGGTACGATATATGAGTGGCCTCAAATCATACAACTGTACGGTTTCAAAACCTGTAAAACTGCTGCATCTATTGTACCTATAGCCAGCGCTTAATCCACAACCGAGATTTCAGTCCAGGCCAAAGAAACCATACACTGGACTTGCTCTCTACACTACTCAGCCCAGGTTTAATTTGTTTTTCTAGACTCTGCTGTGCTTGCATCTTTCAGAGCCAGTTCCTTAAAAGGATTCCTAAGTAGGCCAGAAACATTTAGGGATGTGAGTTAGGGTGTCCCATATTTAGGAATAAAAGGAATCTGAATTTCCTAAGCACCTTCATTTTCATGCAAATGTAGGGAGCTTCCTATTCAATTCCTCCCAACCTCCTCTTTAGGTAAACATTCCCTCGGCCTGGCTGTTCCTCAGATTAATGCTTTAATTAATTGGCAGATTGGGTAGCATTTTCCAGGCTTGTCTGTAATGGCTCATGATCATATCAGCTGTGTAAAACTTGCTTCTCAGCGCCCACTGTACCCACCTAGAGATGTATAATTTGTAGGAAAAAAAAAACAGAAAAAAGCCCTTGTGTGTGTGGGGTGGTGGTGGTGGTGATACTATTAGTGCAGGGTTGACATGTAAGGAATGTATATGGGAAAAATGAAATATATAACACATTTTTAAAGAGCTTATTAAGAAAATACGAGGCACATTAAAAATTTAAAGTCATCTAATCTTGCTGATTTAGGAACAAAAATATATTAGGTACAATAAGGTCTGTCATGAAAAAAATGGTCATGTTTGGTGTTTTTGAAATATGAAAGTCCACACTGAAAAAAACCTTTGAGAGTAAAGAGAAGTAATAGATTTTTTGTGTGTTTTCATCCAGTTGCTATAGCTCTACTTGCCTCAGGTCTTTCTGCATGTGAAAGACTGAGGCAAATTTACAGCTGGGGTCCAACCTTTTTTGTTAATTATTAATTTGGTAAAACTGACTCTTTTGTGACTGATTCATAAAGTTCTATGAATTTCAATATGTTTTGTGTAACTACCACCACAAATAGGATATAGAACAGTTTCATCACCCGGGGAACTCCTTCTGCCCTCCCTTTGTAGTCACAGCCTCCCCACTCCAACCTCTGCCCACCACCGATCTGCTTTCCTTCATCATGGTTTTATCAAAAAGCTCATATGAAAGGGACCGCACAGTGTGTCACCTTCTGAGACTGGCTTCTTTC
>PVJO010009288.1:0-69794 GCA_004026905.1 Hystrix cristata
CAACTGATGAATGGCTAAAGAAGATGTGGTTTTTCTACACAATGGAGTATTACACTGCCATAAAAAATGATAAGCTAGAGTCATTTGTATGTAAATGGATGTTCCTTGAGAACATACTATTAAGTGAAATAAATCAGACACTTATCAGTACACATCGAATTGTTTCTCTGATATGAGAAACCATAAGTGCAAATAAGGACAAAGGGGTAGAATAGATATTATGTTTAAAAAAAAAAGAGAGATAGTGTTCAAAAGAGAGGAGAACTAGATAGGGAAAAGGGGGATAAAGAAGAAGGTTAAAAGAAAAGTAAGATGAAAGGGGAAAAAATGGTAACGTGTAACTACACTTGTTGCAAATAGGGAGGGGTGGGTGAATGGAAGAGAGGGGAGGGGAAGGGGGAAGAGGGGGGAAAACCAAGATGTATCATGTACAGGCACAAAATAACCATGTTGATTATGATCATTATGTATACAATGTACCATTACATGTTCTTGGTAAAAATAGAAAATTAAAAAAAAAAATAAGAAAAGCTGATTATACATGGTACACACAACCTATTTTGAAAACTAAAGAGAACAGAATGACACAAGGTCTCCATATTTTTCTAGGCAGAGATAATATTCTGAAAAATATACAAATCAGATCTTGATTTACACATGGTCAACCATTACTTACTGGAATGTTCTCAACTTCTCAAACACCTCTTTTTTTTGGTGGGGTGGTGCTGGGGATCGAACTCAGGGCCTTACACTTGCTAGGCAAACGCTCTACCACTTGAGATAAATCCTTAACCCCTCAAACACCTGTCCTGTAATTGAGTCCAGTCTCCTAAAGCAGCATACCTGACAGATCTTACCAGCCTACTGCTCTCTTCTTGCTTACAGGACATCACTCAGACCTCTTCATTAAGAATAGGAATCCCAATCTTGTGGGAACACAGTGTATAATATTGTGTAGTCTTCTTTCCTTGCCCCTTGCCCTTTGGATTACACAATGAGAAACTGCTGGAAAAGAAGAAATTAAATTCAAAGGTAAAACAGTAGAGCCATGAGAAGATAAAAAGAAGCACAGGAGAAGGTTGTCTAAATCCCGTTCACTTAATAATGACATAGGAAAGTGTAGGTGGGGAAGACAGATTACAGAGCTATTAGGGGATTGGTCATCAGGGTGGCAGTGAACCTGCTGACTACCAATGGAGGGTCAGTATGCTGTAGAAGGAAACTAGAAACTAGGAAATCCAAGAATGTAGCTGGAGGTTGCTAATAATGCGGCCTATCCAAGCATGTGATTTAATTTCATCTTGAACCACCCAAATCCTCTCTTGACTATTAAGTTCCACTGAATGGCATTGTTTGCAGAATTCTTGTCTACACTTGTGAAAGAGGAACAAAATTACAAAGGCTAAAAGTAATTACATTTTCAATAAATTTAAGCCACCAATTCTTAAATAAGTCTTCTTAATTTCAATGTGCAATTTTATAAATATTTAACTATTATCCCCTCAAGTTCTACTTCTTCATCTTCCCAGTAGAAGGTTAAATCACGGATTGGTTATTATTTTTGGAAGTCAGAAATACAAGAACATTTACAATATCGCCATATCCTAAATGAAACAAAAATTCAAGTTAAATGTTTGATATTCACAACTTTATAAATAAGCAGAGTGCCAGGGGCCTAAGCTGGTGTTTCTTCAAACTGTCAAATGAAGCTGGTTGAAGGGGGCAAATACTGCTGAATCCAATGTCTAGACAGAGGCATGGGCTCCGTGTGGCATCATTTTGTCAGCCCTGAGAACAGATGATGCCTTCCTTGTGCCAGAATGCAAGACCCAACCTCGGCCTTCCAAATCTGAAGCCTGGACATTTCCCTTCGAACATATAAACAATGGATGACTACAGCGAACAGAAATAGGGAGGCTTCTCTACTATACATAACGAATCTGAGTCTCCCAATGAGCAGATAATTCCTCAAGAAAAAGCCACCCCAAGGGTCCCAGTTAATAGTAAATTACTGTTTTAGGCTATTAAATTGTACTCTAGAGGCCTAAAGGAATTATGGAAAACTGCCCGATTTACTTTTACTAAGTGATTTACACACTGGGGTGTAATCTGTCTCAATAAATCTGAAACCTCTACGAAACAAGCTGCTCGTAAGGTGGTACAAAAGAAAGGCGATTTCAATTACATAGTTATTTACTGCCACTCAATTCAGCTTCCCCCAGAGTTAAAGCTGAAGAAAGTAAACACAGGCCTTCTCTCTAATTCATTCTGTCACATGAAGACTATCTTCTCATGTCGTACAAAAAACAAGGGGAAATGCTCTAAAAGAGATGCCCCGCGCCCTGCTTTTTCTCTCTCTTCCTAGGTACAACCCTGAGATGCTTTGAAATTGGTATGTTCATGGAGGGTACCAGAGGGATTTACAAAGAGTGTGAAGCTCTTGTCTCCACAAATAATGGAACAAAGCTTGTCTTACTTTCAAAATCGCTGTTCATCATTTTACATTTACCTGCCTGTCCTTTGGTTCTGCAATTTGATGCATAATTAAAAGGTGAATCTCAAGTTCAGCTAGCAGCATAGTTCATTACTTTGCAAACAGAAATGGCAGCCGAGAACAGATTTTCAATAAGACCCATTTTCAATGACTTCATGTCATATCTTGAGTTCATAAACCTTTTCAAATTTAAAATTTATTAGGGTATTTCCCCAAAGAGCATTTGCTAAAGTTACTGCTGCCAGAAGCTAAAAATATAGTTCACCTAAAAGCAGTTTTACTTACGTGACTTGAGAATATTTATGCAACTATTATTGATTGAATGCTCAGACCATTTTCTTATCAGTGGTGCCTCTCCACAAAATAAAAAGGGGTGATAAGAAGCCACATGCTCTTAAATATTCTTCAAATTGGATGGACATGGGTTAGCATTTAGGAAGATTGCTGAAGCCTGGAAATGCCTACATAGAGAATATCTCGTCTCTATAGTCGGCCATAATAAAGCCTGATCAAATTCAGGATCCTAAAATGTACTCATTCAGATTTATTTAGATAAATTCCTCCTCTTCCTGAAAAACAGTTTTAAGTCTGAAATTTAAAAGAGAAAAGACTAACCACCTCAAAGTACATTTATAAAATCTTTCACTTTCCACCATCCAATTCTTCCTAACATATAGACAAAGAGCCAGCTAGCCAGCCCCAGCCTGTGAGGTTGCGTGTGGGTTATGCAATACGGTGGCCCTTATTCATAGATTGTTTGTATGATTTCCGAAACAGGAGCAGCCACCTCAGCCCTGAGACTCCTGAGTGGTCTTGACTTGCAGTAGGGTGAAGAACACCTCTAATGTGAGTGGGGTGAGGTTGGGCCAAGTGCCAGCAGTCTGTGAACAAGGACAGGACCAGATTTGCAATCCCACTGCCCCCTGTCCTCAGCAGTCTCTCTCAGTGTGGAATTTGGTTTGTAAACTCGGACCTCGGGATGATGGGGCTTTTCTGTTTGCAAGTTACTGTTTGAATTCAAAAGAGATGTTTAAAATGTCTCCTTCACAAAAGGTGCTGTCATGAGAATTGAATTGAAGGAAACACAGGTTTCATTACACACAGTGGCCATTAGAAAATATGGATTTGCACTCTGTGTAGCTTGTTAATTTTACTTTTAATAAATAAGTTGGCAATCGAGTGATCGAACTTGACATCTGGACATCTAACGTTTCCTACTTCTGACATGGTGCTGTAAGGACACACCATTGCCTGAATAGCATTTCTGTCTAAAATGCTTATCCTGGGTCCAGTGATCAAGGGGCAATCAGACAAATCTAGGATCCAGGAGATTCTACGAGATAATTGGCCTAGGTTCCTAAAAGATAATCCCAAGTAATGCAATACAAATAAACAAAAACTGAAAAGTAGCCAGCGAGACTATTCTAAATTAAAAGACACTAAAAGAGACATGAAAATGAAAGGTGATATATGTACCTCAACTGTATATTAAAGGTTTTTTTACAGCTATAAAAGGCATTTTGAAGTCTTTGGAAATTTGTATATGTACTGTACATTAGATATTACTAAATTAATTGATTTTCTTAGGAGTGAAAATTGTGCTGTTGTGGAGTGACCATCCTTTGAAGTAGATACTATAATATTTGAGGTGAAGTATCATGATGTCTAAAACTTTTAAATGGTTCAATTAAAGCATAGCATACTTATTTAAAGAAACATACTATAGGGCTGGGGATTTAGCTCAGCAGTTAGAGTGCTTGTCTCGCAAGCACAAGGCCCTGAGTTCGATCCCCAGCACCAAAAAAAAAAAAAAAGAAACATACTATGCCATCTAAGGAAGAGATAAAAAGACTGCATTTTTCTTGTAGAGAATATCCTAAGGAATTTATAAGATATAGGATTACCCTAAGGAACTCATCTTTGTTCTGGAAGAAGAGATAAGCAATGCTTGTGGTTTTCTTCAGACCTAGCAAATTAACGTTGTAACTGCAAAGAACCAGACAAGCAACTTTAGGTGCCAGAAGGGAATTTTCCCTTCTTGGAAGTAAGAATTTGCATTGTATAGCTTTATGATAAATGCGCTGCTGGGTTTTGTTTTCATTTCTCAGCTGAGACGGGAACCAGTCATGTTTTGGACGACCAGAAGTGGGGTCAGGGTGGGTCAAAGTAAAGACCATCATGATGGTTGCTTCAACGAGGTTGGTTCCTAAGACTTGTATCCATTCAAAGAAAATGAAGAGTTCTCTTACAATTTTGAGGATGGAGTTGGAGAGGGAGGAAACAAATTGGCTTTGGAGTTGCTCTCCACTTCTGTTCTGTTCGGTTATGATCCGGACACTCATTCCACGCTGGAATCAGACAGCTAATTCCCTGTCCTCCTCTCTCTGCACAGGCCACTGTGGAATTCGTTGAGGTCAACATGGAGGAGAAAGGGCTGAATTTACACCCTTGGTCCTGGGATGAGACCCAGTCAGATGTTAAATCTGAGTGCTTAGTGTGAGCTGACACCCTTTTGTTGTCTTGCTGGTGAATTCTGTCAGGGATCTATCATTGCCACCACCAGACGTGAGGTTTGAGAGGCACACTGGATTTCAGAAAGCAATTTTGCAAACAAAAGATACACAAACACTCTTTCAGTTTACACTGCTGAATGCTCACACACTATGGTGGCACATTTCCCAAGTAGCTACACAAGCATTAGCTTGGGAAGGGTCTTGCACATGATTTTGTTGAAAATAACTTAGTTATTAATCAATAATTTCTAAAAAACAAAAAAATTTGATTGAAAATGAATAATCTTTAGGCATCATGGTATTTTTTTCTTTTTGCAAATATTGTCAAAGATTTTGGCACCAAGGGACATTAAAAAATATTTTCCTTAAGAAATTTTGCATATGTTTCCAGAATTTCTGCAATTGTTTTCCTCTTTTTTCCCTATCTTTTATTTTCATCCAATTATTCTGGCTCAGATGATTTATTTTACTCAATTGTTGGCTTCATCCAATTCTTCAGGTATTGATTTTGTTAGAACCAAACTGGAAGTTGTCAAAATGACAATCAATAGTTTAGTTGGAAATAACTCTGAAGCCCAGAAATAAAGAGTAATAAGTAAGTTATAAAATGTACTTACAGGGGCTGGGGATTTAACTGAGTTCAATCCCCAGCACCACAAAAAAAAATGTACTTACAATATGCATAAAATCTTTTAAAGTGTTAGGTAATAATTTATGATATTCAAACTCTCTCAGTTCCAAAATTTCATGAACGCATTGGCAGATAACCAAAGCAGGTAAAAATAAAATAAGAAAACAAAAAGTAAACCCTAAAAAACTTCCAGGTAATTCCCTTTTACTTTATCACATATGATTTAGTGTTATATTACTTTATTTTATTTATTTATTTAATATTTTGGATTTTTTGAGACAGAGTCTCGCTGTGTAGTTCAGGCTGGCCTTGAACTCCTTGTGTAGCCCAGGCTGGAGTTGAATTCATGGCGATCCTCCTGCCTCAGCCTCCTGAGTGCTGGGATTACAGGCATCGAAACCACTCCCAGCTATTTTATTTTTATTAAAGCAGCTGCATGATAATTACATTAAAAGCGATATAGGCAAGCACATAAAGGACGACCATGACATTGGTATTTCTAACGGTCTAGCAGCAAGCACTTGTCTCATCTTGGTGTGTTTCCAACCAGATGATTTCTGGTACATTGGATCTGGCTTTGACCTCTAAAGCTCCTTCACTGGGGCTTTTGTCAAGGTCATCAATCAGTCCATGTGGCTAAACTCCTAGTCCCTGTCCCACTTGCATGTCCATCCAACACGGATCATGCTCTCTCCTCCTTCAAACGCTTCCTTCACCAAGTTTCAAACCAGCGCCATGTCCTGGCCCTCCGCCTCCTCTCCTAGCTTTTCAGCTCTCTCCTTGTCTCCTCTACTCCTCAACCTTGACCTCGCCAGAGCTCAGTCCTGGGAGTGCTCAGTCTTCACTCACTTTCTTGGTGCCTTCATGCCATGTTTTGTCTTCACATCCTCTTATGCATTCATTTATCAGATCAACGAACATCTATTCAGTATCTTAAGCGGCAGCCACTGTAGTGTTCTAGTTATTGATTTAAAAAAGAAAAAAGAAAGAAGAAATCCCCAGTCTTTCTGCTGTTTACTCCAGCAGTGTCATTTGCATGGACGGTGGCCTAGAACATAACAAGTAAATTCAAAATATTGTGTGTTAAAGAGTGATGTACTAGGTTGAATCATGTACCCTCCAAAATCCGTGTCTGCCTGGAACCACAGAATGTGATCTTATTTGGAAATAGGGTTGTCACATGTGTGATTGGTTAAGATGAGGTCGTACTGGATTAGAGTCAATCCAAGACAGAATGATTGGCATCTTACATGATGGTCATGTGAGGACACAGAGAGACACAGAAGTAAGAGGGCCGTGTGAGGGACAGAGTGGAGCAATACATCCCTAAGCCAGGAAACCCGAGGATGTCAGAGGCTGCCACAACCAAAAGAGAGGCCTCGTGTCATCAGTCACCATGCAAACCAAAACCTCAGAGGGATAGTGTACTATTCCTGCCAGAGTGGCTTCGAACTACAGAACAACCCACAAAACTGAGAGCACCAAAATTTGGGACTAATGGAAAGGAATTTGTACCACAGTTTTGGGGAACTAGTTGGCAGTTTTATTAGAAAGTTAAACATACATGTTACCTTAAGTGCAGCTATTGCATTCCTATGCACTTACCTGGGAGAATGAAAACACACACACACGTAAGAAGTTGTTCAGAACTGCATCAGCAGGTTTTTCTCATAATAGGCAAATTATAGAAACAACTCAAGATTTTATCAACAAGATATTAGAGTGAATGTGGTACATTCTTGCAAGGGAATTCTACTCAGCAATAAAAAAGAACAAACTATTGATTTACGCAACATAGACGAACATTATGTTGCACTCAAGAAAAGCAGAACCAAAAGAATGCAAAATCTTTGATTTCTCTTTATGAAATGCAAAAATAGGCAAAATTTCACCATGGGCATATAAATCAGATGAGTGAGAGAGAGATTGCCGGAAACGTACACACACACACACACACACGTGTGTGTGTGTGTGTTTTGTGGGGGGTTGAGACAAGGTCTCGCTATGTTTTCCAAGCTGGCCTCAAATGTTCTATATTTTGATTGAAGTGGTGGTTATGATTGTCAAAACTCACCAGACTGAATTCAATAGTTACCATTTTAATTGCTTTGGTTATACTCAAATGTAAATAAAAAGCTGACAGATGATATTTGGCCAAATCCATATTGGATTTGATATCTCTCAATGGGGTCCCCGGGGGTGGAGGTGAATGCATAGCCTGGAAGCCAACATTCAGAAAGGACAAGAAGTAGCCTTTCCTTCTGTCTGAAAGTCTCGCATGTACAGCTCCCTGAGCGTGGCCTTGCTGGTGGAACACAGGGGACCCGGAGTGTTGGGCTCTGAATCCTCACTACATTTGGGAGGGGAAGAGGAATGAAATCAGCCTCCTGGTGGGCATGCATTCCTCTGAGCTGTGTCTGTCTTTTGATGGGCTGCACCCCACCTGTCTCCATCCTCCAAGTCTGTCAGGACTGCAGAAGGCAGGGGGTGCGCTGCACCAGCTTCCCTCCCCATCTGAGGTGGGATCCTCACTGGCAGCACAGCTCATTCAGTTCATGTGTTTGGTAAATACCTCATCCACGTGTGTTCCTGAGTCCTTCTAGATGAAAGACAGCTGTCTCTCCTCCAAGGCATGATTGGGGCTCAGCGCTACGCTAGCCCTGTGGAGCATATCAGAGGTTCAGGAGTGCACAGCTTTTGCATTGTCTTTCTCTTCTTCTTCTTCCAAGAGTCTTAGCCTGCACAGGTGGAGTCTCACGTTTGTGTGCCATGAGAAGTAATAATTGCAGTCCCTCTGGGCCTTTCTCAAAGAGCTGGCAGTCTAACTGAAGGCACAGAGAGCCTGGCAGCAACGCAGTCCTTCGTCAAAGGTAGCACATATAGGGCAGGCATCAGTGGCTGCTGATGCTCTGGCCTCAGTCTTCAAGGGAGAAAGAACAATGAGCAGGGAATAAGGGGCAGAAAAATCAATCTGGCTGGAGAGGAGAACTCATTCGTGGGAGCAGAGACAGAGAGCATGTACGAAACCACTTGGGTGATGGGGTTTGGGATTTGGCTCAGTGGTAGAGCACTTGCATTTCTTATTAACCTATCCTAGCTTTATAGTTATCCTTTCTCATTGAATTTTTGATTCTCATTTTTTTTAGTGATAGCAGGAACTTTTTTACATGGTGTGGTTTTTGATCATCAGTTAGTGGAGCCTCACATGTCTCACTGGTACCAAGGGCCAGCTGAGGCTCAGAAGGAGACAGTGAGCTCCCCAGCAGGGCTGCACTGTTAGTTACAGAGCAGAGGGGAGAGTAGCGCACATGGCTTCTGTGCTCTAAATGGTCTAAGATTAGGACCTCAGTCTTAGTGGACCTTGGACCTCGGTAGTGGCTTTCTGTTTTCCTTTGATATGGACTTGATAATTTTTCCATGCTGAGTTGTGTTTGGCAGCCAGGAACGAGGGTGCTAGTTCCCTGTTGTAAAACAGTAACAGCTCTATTTTGATAGGACTGGCCATAATTTACTGAGGCTTTAACCTCTCAGTTGCTTAGGCAACTAACATCCGGAATTAAGATGTTTTTAGTTAAGTTTACGAATTTATTACTTTATGACCCTCCAGCCAGTCCCTCTGTGCGTGTCCCACTCCTGAGTCACACTGACTCCCTGGGCGATGCCCCCACTCTAGACTGCCTGTGGCTCAAGGCCACGTGGGTGGGAGGGAGTGTCATGACTCATATGTGGACGGTGGGCTGTCCCCTTGCTGAGATCACTGCATAGAATGGATCAAGGGACACCCCACCTGATCTTCCAATAAATCTGCTCCTCATCGCTGATCACTATTTGCAGCACATTGGGTGTGCATATTTCATAGTAACTGGCTGCATATGGCTCATAAAAAGGGAGTGAGCAGCAAGGGGTTTTAGTCCCCTCGGGAGGCCATAACAAAAACCACAGGTGGGTAAAGCATAAACAATGGAAATCAACCTCGTAGATCTGGAGGCAGGGAGGTCCGGGATCAAGGCCTATTCAGTGTCTGCTGAGGAGCTACTTTCTGATTCACAGGTGGCACCTTCTCTCTGTGTCTTCTTGTGGTGGAAAGTTTGAGGCAGCTCTCTGGAGTCTCTTTTATCACCCTTGTGACTTAATCACCTCCCAAAGGCCCCTGCCTCCTGATACCATCACCTTGAGGGTTGGGTGCCAACATATGAATTTTGGGGAACATAAACTCACAACACAAGGTTAGTGGGGAAATAAACACACAGATGAATTCACCGCATGAAGCCATCCTTGGAAAGCTTTTTGCTTCAAGCCGCTCCCTGACTGCTTGTGGGAACGACCAGTCTTCTTGCCTTTTCATCTGCGTACGTCTCTGCTCTTCAGTCACCACTACCGTCACTCTAATCCTAGCTTCCAGCACCTCTTGGCTGGGTAAATGTGCTAACTTCTGGCCTCCCCGCCCCCACCCCACAGTGACACATCTTTCGTTCAGGCAGCACTTGTTCACAATCCTGCTGGTCCTGTGTTCTGCAGATGCTGAGTAGCTCAAAGTGGTACAGAAGAAAGATTCAAGTGAGCATATAGTTGTGATGTCTTTAGTGGACCATAAGCTCCAAGGACATGCCAAGTTGGTCTTGTTCTCTGTGCCTGCCATTTGTGGAATAAGTACATGAATAATAAAACGGTTTCTGAAGGTTACAACTAAACACATGTTCAAAGAGCTTTGAAAATCTGCAAAAGCCAGGGACTGAGTTGGCAGAGTGAAGGGACCACCCTGTTTGCATGACATAAGGACAGGTGAACTTGCCAGGAGGTAATACTGGACCACTCTTTCTGTCTCTTCCAAAGCCTTCTGTCTGCTCCTGCAATCAAGAATGATAATCCTTGCAGCTGAGTACTTGTTAATGTTTTGGTACTTCGCATTCCTAATCACACTTTTCTTTTTTTTCATATGACTGTGTCATAATTGGACTGCAATCTTCTTGGGATCCTATAGTTTATTTGCTCCCTACATGCATAGACCAGGCATTCATAAATACAGTTACTTTTTGTGTGTGTATGGTACCAGGATTTGAAGCCAGAGCTTTGTGTGTGCTAAGCAAGCTCTCCACCACTGAGCTACAACCCCAGCCCTTTTTATTTTTTATTTCAGGACAGGCTCTCACTAAGTTTCCCGGGCCAGCCTCAAACTTGTGATCCTCCTGCCTCACTCTCCAAATAACTAGAATGTGGCCTGTGCCGCTCTACCTGACTCTAATATGGCCACTTTTTAATAGGAGCCATACATTCTACTGTGGGAATGTTTTTCCATTTTGGTTACTCATAAGACAAGAAAATGCTTGCCTTTTAATAACAAGGTTTAAAAAATAATCCACAATTGTCAATTTGTAAACCTTTAATTCCTTGCTGAGCATCTCACAGAAGGTCAGGAAGAAATTTCAAAGTGCTAGTTACAACTATGAGTTGTGACTCAATCAGAAATGCAAATAAAGTATCTTCGAGTAAGTTAAGGAAAACTATAACTTGATTCACCCAACATTTTGATTGAAAAAACACACCAGTTCCTCTAAAACGCAAATAATTTTAGAGACGTGTAAAGGCTAGTGATACATCATTGTCAATTTTTTTTAGCAAGGACTGATCGTAGGTCTCTCCTGGTTTTCTAGAGCACCTGACCTCACACAGAGGGCACAGATACCTTGCAAGAGGGCTTTGTCTGGAGGGTTTGTGGGTGCTCACACTTTTGAAACTATCCCAAATAATGTGGTTTGCTTTTTTTAATTTATTTTTATTTTTTACCAAGAACTTGTATTGGTACGTTGTATACATAATGATCACATTCATCATGGTTGTTTTGTACCCGTACGTGATGTATCTTGTTTTTCCCCCCTCTTCCCCTCCCCTCCCTTCTGTTCCCTCCTTCCCTATTTATAGCAGGTTTATTTATATTTTTCCATTTTTTTCCCTTTCCCCTTTCTTTCCCTTTTCCCTTCCTACTTTTCCCCCTTTTCCCCTTCTGGTTCTCCTCTCTTTTGAATATTATCTTCTATACTATCTATTACACTGCTTTGTCCTTATTTACACTTATGGTTTCTCATATCAGAGAAACAATTCGATGTGTACTCATGAGTGTCTGATTTATTTCCCTTAAGAGTATGTGTGTTTTGCTTTAATACTGGAATGTAATTCACAAAAGACCCCCCATAGGTTAGGTATGTGATGTTCACAATCTGATTTGCAGGGATTTTAAAAATTAATCATAAGTAACAAATAAGATTTGGCTCTTAAACCTGAAATAGTTGTTCCATTCCTTTTTTAAAAATAGATTTTTTTAAAACCTCTTCTTCATTCATCTCAGTTTGTATCAGTCTATTACAGCAAGAACACAACAGTGGCATCCTGTGGCTCAGCCTGTGAATGGCAGGTGTGTGTCACGTCGGCCTTGGAGTCCTGAGTCCTGGGCAGTGATGGAGACAGGGTCATTGCAAAGAGCATGGCCATGCAAGGCACAAAACAAACATTTATGATTCTTAAATAACATGCATCATTTTAAAGGAAGTATTATGGTCTTCTAACTTTATTTCATGAGAATCAGGTGCAGTTTGAAACTGCACTGAGAGTAAAGCTGCAGAAATGTACTTATTTTTAAAACAGCTTCCCGCCTTTTCTCAGCACATTCAATAGTATCCATCGTGTAATAAATATCTGTTGACCAGCAAATGAATTAATGAATATGTTTTCCGTGTTTGAAGAAAAGTTGAGGATTTTCTGCATGCTCTACTCAGCAGTCAGATTTTTAACTTGAGAAAATTGTAACTTGTTTTAAAGCAGGAAAAGGAGGAAGTTATATAAAAGGACATGGACAGAAATATCGATGGAGACATCCATCTGCCTCTTTGCAGCTGGTTATAGAACAAGGTTGGCCAAATACCCATCTACACCACAGTTCTCTCGCCTTTACCACCAGCACTGCAGTCAGCTGGAGTTCTTCACCTGATCAGGTGAGTCAAATGTTTAGTCCCAAGGAGCTTGAGAAGTCAGTGATCTACTGGGTGGGGTGGGGGTGGGGTGGCTGATACCTGAGGTTAACCCTTTGTTAACCTCAGGTGCGCAAAGAGGTAAGCCCGCGGCCCCCGGCGCTCGTGAATGCTAACTGGCGCTTCTGGTGAATGCTAACTGGTGCCAGGCAGATATCAGAAGCACGAAATCAGTTCAGTCAAATTCAGAGTGTGCACATACGCTCATTGCAGTATATCCAAGTAGCCAAAAGGCAGGAATAGTCCAAATGTCCATCAATAGATGAGCAAGTAAACAAATTGTAGCATCTACACAAGCATGAAATACTAGTCATCCACAAAAAAGAATGAAGTACTGATACATGTTACAATACAGATTAACTTCAAAAAAAATTATGTAATGTGAAAGAAGCCAGGCACTAGGGTCACATACCACAAAACTCCATTTAAGTGAATTCATAGAGACGGAAAGCAGATTGGTTGTTGAAAGGGTTGGGAAGAGGAAGAATCAGGAGGAACTGCCCAAGCGGGATTGGGTGTCCTTTTGGAGAGATGAAATGATTTGCAAATACAGAGGTGGAGTTCGCACAGTATTGGGAGTCTGCTAAGTGCCACTGAATTCTTCACTATAAAATGGTTACTTTTATGGTATGTGAATTTTACCTCAATAAAAACAAGCAAAGCCCTCTATGGTCTTCCACGCAGAGATGTTTATTGCACATTTACAAGACAGCTTGAACGAGCACTTGTCTTGGATGTTACGTGTTACGGAAACCCCTTCGAGATAGAGAGTTGTGTTTTTAGTGAGAAATTAACACATAAACAAAATCATCTTTTCTTTATAAGTCTGGAGCCCTGTGAGATCCACAGCTTGTGCAGAATCACTTCACAAAACGATTTGAAGCAAAATAGCAGCCAAATTTTAGGTGGTGATAACTGGCGCATTTGAAGGGATTATAGGGCGGCGCAGGGACCTTCCCATGACGAGGCCCTCGCATGGAGTACAAGCAGGACACCTCGGCAGAGGCAGAGGCGGGCACAGCTTGCTCTGCCAGCAGTCTCGTTCTGTGTTCCCCACGGGGCTGGGCCTGACAAAGTCCTGTATATAGTTTGGTTCAGAGCATTCTTCTTGGTGTTTACATACCAATGGGAGCCTTAAGGGGCGTTTAATACTCATGTTTCTGTTCATTTTTCCTTAACTCATCAAAATAGGGTAATGAAGGACTCCTTTGATCTCTACTAGGGCTTGTTCACGAGAGACATGAGGCCATTACTTTCCAAACAGAAAGTTGTGCTTTGCCAAGAGTTTGGGGAGTTAACAGCATGATGTTTGAGCTTCATTCAAGGCACCTGACCCTCGAGACCCAACTGAGTCCTAAACTTGGCCGAGGAAGGTCTCCTGACCCCCCCGGCCTAATAAAGCCCATTAATTAACTGTCAGATCTGCTGTGTAACAAGTGAGGTTTTAGTGGCTGTGCCATTTTCTTGGTTTCAGTCCAGAAACGACAGGTATAAAACTTACCACTAGTGAGACATTTCAGAGAGAAATTGATGTTTGCATAATAGAGAGTTGCCTTCTGAATCAAATGTGCATTGTGGGACATATATTTTTTTAAATTAAAATGTAAGTCAATCTATTCCCAGCTGTGTTCTTTGGGTTCTCCAGATTTTCTACAGCAGGCAGCAGTCAAGAAGGAGCCTCTGTGGCTGTGGTTCTGGTGCTCCCTCCCTTTCAGCTTGGACTGAGAACTAAAGGTAGAAATTTATAGAGAGTTAGGCACAGGGTACGATTATGTGACATGCGGGGAGGACACATGAGGTAGGTGATCCCAGTCATCATCTTTCCAAATCAGGTGGCTACATGGTAATTAAGTATTTAGGCGACCAAAGAAAAATCTTAGCATCCCTTGGTATTCTCTTCAATCCACATGGGAATTCAGCATCTGCTTGAACATTTTCCATGACGGGGCACATACTACTTATGAGGACAATTTATTCCATGATTGGTCCACAGAAAATATGAAAAATTCCTTATACTGGAGGGAAATTTGACACCTTTCTATGCTTGGGCCACTATCTAGACTTTGGGCACACAGATCAAGTCTCATTCAACATACACATGACAATAGCCCTCTGTACATTGAAGAAAATGTATACACTGTCTTCTTAGAGTGTTGTCTTATTCTAGCTAAACATACTCAGTTCCTTCAGTTTTCATATGAAGGTAGCTTTCATCCTGTTCAATCCCTTCTACACATAATTTCGTCTCAAGTGCCTCTCTTAAAATGGTGCATCCAGGACTGAATCTATACTGCTGCAGACATGGCCAGGACAGGATGCTTCTATTAACATGGCACCCAGGATGCTTCTATTAACAGGATGCTTCTATTAACATTAGCACCACAAATGTCGACGTGAACCGTTCTTATAGGCTATTCATGAAATATTACCAAGTCTGCCCTTTCCTGTATACTCTGTGTAATTAATTTTTTAAAGATAAATGCAGGGTGGTGCATGATTCAAATAAAAAAGGAACAATGAAAAGCCAAGTCATTGTTCAGATTATTTTGTTTTTGATTCTACCTTCCATTATACTAACTGTCTTCTCCCATTGATTGATTGGAGAGAAGAATCTCCCACAGATTCTATCTGTGCCCCAAGTCATTGATGGGGAAAAAAAAAGTTGCACTGATTAGGGCCAAATACAAAATCCTTTTGATCTCAATAGAACTGGCAATTTTTCTACAAGTGGTGCATGGTAGTCCTGGAGTACAGTTATTAAACCATCTACAAATCATCCCAAATGCAGTGTACTTGAGAATGTGTCTGATGGAGGAACTGTTTCTCTGGTGATGAGATCTATTTTAAGGAATAGACAATTCTGTCTTTATTATTGTGCTCAGGGAATTATTAAAAATGTGGAGCATCCTGTGTATGTGTGTTCAAATGTGGGGTTCATCTCCCAGTATCCCATAAAATTCAGCTGGGAAACACTGAGCTAATTCTATTATCATACTGCTTGCAAGTTTCCAACTTGTTCTACTGGGATTTAAACAGGACACTTTATTAAGAGTCCTGCTCTGATTGAGATGCTCCTCCAGCCTGCCTGTGTTCTTCCACCCAGGAGCTCTATCAAAGCAGGAAACGAAGGATGAGGGTTAAGAACTGAGGGTGGAAACTGATCAAAGTGCATGTTGCCTGGCAGATATCAGAGTCAGAAGATCCCAGGTCTTGAAGTGGCCGGAACATTACTTTGAAGAATGGAAGACAAGGGTCAAATCATATTGAATCATAGGTTGATCCAATTTACCAGCAAAGATCCAGAAGGAAAACCCAAGCACTGAGGTCAGGATGGTCAGGGACACATGCCTGAGCAGGGGCAGCTGGCATGTAACTCAAAGTCCCGTGGCATCAGTCTGCCGTTCATGGCTAAGGTTCTGCCTGAGCAGATGTGCAGGCCTGAGTGGCCAGATCCTGACAAGAAAACAGCAGAAAGCTTTCTTTCCCTTAGCTACCTGCTAATATTGTGCTGTCGCCCCAGCTGGTCTAGACTTTGTCCTTCTAAGATAGAGATGAAAACTATAAACTCTATTTTTTGGAGCTTTGATTATTTGGGGGTTTATCTCTCCTTGATTCTCTTCTTATTTTTCTAGCCCCCCCCCTTTTTGAGACAGGGTCTCACTATGTAATTCAGGCTAGCGTTGAGCTCACGGCACTCCTCCCTCCTCAGCCTCCCAAGTGCTAGGATTACAGGCATGCACCACCATGCCTGGCATACCTTTCTTTCTTGTTATCTTCGGTTCTCTGTCCAATCGTTAAACTCCTGCATTTCTGTATTTTTAGCCCTTTATATGTCCTATATACTCATTATTAGCATTTGTTCTTAGCCTTAAACAGCAATATCCTATAGCTTGATTTGTTTGTGAATGAGTGCATTCCTGAACAGAATGCATATTGGTAAATTAATTTATATTCTTAAAACCCATGTGGAGCTTGAAACTTTCTTCCGGTGGAGCTTTTTCTGTAAAGATGAAGAACGCTCTTATACGTCAAATAACCTGTAATTGGCCAAGTTTGTAAGTGTGATGGTTTGGTCCTCTTAAATCAAGGCTATCAAATCAGTAAATGCTGTGATTTGAAGTTTATCAAGTAGCAGAGGATCTGACCAGTTGACCAGAATTAACTAATGTGATTTTAGAAGTGTGTTAAGCTTTACAGTATGATTTAAGATTGTCACTTAGTAAATTAAATGAGATCATTTTGTAACTACTCATCTTACAAGGCTGACTCTTAGTGTGTGGTGTGCATGATACATTAATGGATCTACAGTAGCCCGGGTGCTTTTCCCTATTGTTGCCCTTAACATCATTTATTCACCCATGTCTTAGTCACTTTTCTTGTCACTGGGATAAAATATCCAACACATGCTACTTAGAGGAGGAAAGGTTTATTTTGGCTCACAGTCTGTAGAGGTTCCTCTCCACAGGTGGCTGGCTCCAAGACAGGTTAGCATGGCAGAGGGGCGTGGCTACAAGGAAGTGGGGAGAGGGAGGGAGAGAGAGAGAGAAGCCAGGAAAGAAAATACTATACCGTATACTCTTCCAGGTCACTACCCCCGTGACCACCTATTCTGACCAGATCCCACCTCCCAACAGCAAGTCAGCTATAACGCCCTCGTAATCTAACCACCCTTCAAAAGCCATTTCCTGTGAGCCAATGAGGCTTTGGGGGACATCTAGATAAAAATTATAACAACCTACCCAAATCTGAGTGCTTAGACTAGTTTAAAAACTGGGAATTCAAAAGGCCCAGTTTAATTCACATCATGCAATTACTTAGAGGAATTCATTGCCAAGCACCCAATGTTAAATCCTTGCAAATATGTTAATTACTAATTAGATGGGAAGAGACACCATCCAAGGAATCAAGTAAGCCTGCAGGCATTCTGGAATCCAGCTGGAAAGAAAGAAATACAAATGAGAACTTCATAGACACTGGAATGCAATTAGGGGCTCTTTATTTGGATATGGAAGGGCCAAGAATCAATGGTAACACTATGAGACAGTGACAAATTTAAGTCCAACTCTGGCCATTGATTTATTCAGTCTTCATAACATCCCTGTTACACACACTCTGTTATAAGTCCTATTTTATAAATGACTATATTGAGGCACAGGGATAGTAAGTACAATCTTATCCAGCATTGCACAGCGTGTAAATAGCAGGGCTGAGTTCTGATCCAGGCAGTCTGTCCCTAGAGTCCGCGTTGTGGTGGCAAGGCTCCAGTGAGGCGGGGTTAGTGGGGAGCCTCTTGCTCTAAGACATGGTATAAGTGGGGCAATTAAACTCTGCTGTAAATCACCAAAGTCAGGATGGGACTCTCACTCGTACAGATGCTCTTTATTTACCCAGTAATAACTTAAGTAAATGATTTATATACATCATCCCCCACTGGAACACATATACAGCAACCTACTTCGGGTGTGCTATGAAATAGAGATTTTAAAAATTCCAATGACTTGTGGAGAAAATAGATTTTGTCCTGAGAATGAGGGTGAGACTGACTACCTCAAGTCCAAAGATCTCACAGGCTCCCCTGCCCCCATGATGCACTTGACTATCTCTCCAGCCCCATAAATCTGAGTGCCCAAGTGTTTGGGTAACGAATTAGAGATGAGTATTGATGGATGAGTCCACACGAGACAGGACCTGAAAAAGTGATTCATTAACCTAGCTAGCCCTTTATAGCCACAAATATCAAAGCTGGAGGTTATCTTTCCAAAACACAAATCCAGCCATGTGTCTCTTCTGCTCAAAACTCATTAATGACTCTCCTTTGCCCACTGGGTAAATTCTTCATGCTATGCCCTGCTCAGGACCTTCAGGAGCTGACCCCTTCCCAGTCGCCCTGACAGGCCCCGAAAGCCACCCATTCCAATTGTTCCCCCATGCCCAGTCACCTTCTCCTCCCACCTCTGCACCCCCTGGATCCCCCACTCCTTCAGCTCAGCTCAGATCTCAGGAAGCTCCTGTTTCTGACTTGGTGTTGAGACAATAAATGCATCAGGCCTAAGCCAGGAAATCCCTGTGGTCCAGCGGATTGGAAGCAGCCAGGACCTGGAACTGGGCAGGCCATTGTCAGGCTCTCGCAAGTGGACACCCAAAGAGCGGGCCAGACCTTCTCCTGGGGTAGGGTGAGGTCAGGCCAACCCTACACTTCCACATACTGACCCTGCAGGCTGTAGTCAGGATGCCGAGTTTGCTTCAACCCAGAGCTTGGATCTGGCTGGGTGGAGAGTTAGTTCATGGGTTCTGGAGCAGAAAAGGCAAGGACTCTAAAAACCTAGTGAAGGTGGAGACTCTCACAGCATCACCAGGGCAGGCAGTACGGCTCCCAGCTGACCCTTCTTTGACGTCCTCCTTGTGTTACCACCTATACTGACAGCCCGCTGGGCAGGGCGGTTCTTAGGAACAAGGGGCTGATGGTGAGTTCAAGGTCACGAAGACTTCCTCTAGGAGCTCACCGTCCAGCTCCTGTGATTCTTGGTCACACTGCCGTTCATTCAACAATTCAGGTCGGTGGCCTGCATCCAGGCACTGTGCTCTTGGCCATGTACAGAGGGAGAAGGACCTCTCTCCCCGGGACCTCAGGGTAGCCCTGGAGGACACTGGGCTCCTCACTGGATAACTAGGCACAGGGAGTCCCACGGAACTCATGGCTGACTGGCCCTGGGCAAGGTTTCGAGAGGTGTAGGTGCTCATCAGGGAAGCTTAGTAGACAGAGGACCCACTGGGGACAAGGGAGGCTTCTGGCCACAGGTGCTAGCCTGGGCTTCATTGCCTTCCCTCTCCTGATCAGTTCTCTCCCCATCCATCATGTTCGAGGGTCTGCCTCAGGGTTCATCTCCTCCTTGAAGCATTTCCTCTTTCAGCTCTCACCTCTGTCTCTCTCCTTGAATTTCTACAGCCACAAGTTACCTGTGGCACAGAATTAAGTGACTGAATAAATTGTTGTGTTTGGCTTTTTTTTTTTTTCTGACTGCATTGGAAACTACTCCAGCATAAGGGTTCTACTTTATATTTTATTTTACCTGCAACAGTGCTTAGCACATAGTAAATGCCCAAGAAATATTTGAGGATGATAAAAATAGTACGAAATTCTCTCTTTACTCCTTCCCTCTTCCCTCCCTCAATTGCCCCCTCTTTTCTATGCTCTCTGCTATCTTTCCTCTCTCCCTCCTTCTCTCCCTTTCTTTTCTTCTTCTCTCTTCTTTCCCTCCCCTCTCTGTCTCTAGTTTTTCAGCAGAGAGGGTACATGGCCGAGCCAGTCACCCATGTGTCCCCTTTCTGGCTTCTTCAGAAAGCCTCTCTGGGGACATGCTTGGTGGGCAGAAGGGTGCATTTTGCAGATGGAGAGCAAAATCAGGCTATGGGATTTTGGAGGAGGCAAAATTATAATTTGCATTTCTCTGTGGAGTGAGAACTCTGTAATTTAGGATTTTGCCTAATTGCTGTTTAGAGTTCCCAAGAACTGCTTCTCTCCTGGCAGCTCCGTTTGTCGGAGAGGTGCACTACTAATGGTTAGAAGCTCCTTCCAACAGTGACTTAAACATAAGATGACTCAGGAAGGAGAGGTCAGCCCTGGGGTTCTGCCCCCGGCCCTCCCCCTACCCATATCCAGGTTTGTTTGACCACAGGGAGAGGAGGCGGCGCTGGTGCATTGAGGGGGTCTAAGCGCACATTTGCAGGCGGCATCTTTGTCTTCGGTTCGTGCCTGCTCCAAGTTAAGCTCTGAGCAGCTGGTAGCCAGAAATCAGGCTCCATCAAAGCCAGAGACATCCCTGTCCCTCTGCATCTGCTGCTTTTCCATGCACATGTGTGTCTGAGTCTCCAGAACCTCTGTTTCTCATTTGCACTCTGTGGACATTTTGGAAAGTTACCTACTTCCTTTGAAAATTATTTTCAAGTGTTCCTAAGTGGTAGTGCGAATGATGAGCAGGCTGCCTGTCCTTGGGGACAGATAAGTAGGCTCCCTCTTCCTGAGAGTTCCCCATGGATGTATTGGCCATCAAACAAACTCAGCCCGTCTCTCTCCAGCTGTGCTTGGGTTGGCACTAAAATATCTACCTACCCCCGCCTTTTAAAGAAGATCCAAGAAGAGGACCGGAAGTTACGACCATTTTTATCTATCATGGGCAGAGACCTAGGCACATGTAAAACAAACACACTTTTCATTCAACTTTTTTTTATAACTGGTAGCTCCCTGTGGTTTTAAACTCAGGCCACAGATGTCAAAGTCACCCAGAGAAATGTTTAGAGGAGGGGTAGGGGCCAAGCTCAGAGCAGGGTGTCTCCAACAGTCTCCCCTCCATGGCTGTGTGGGATTTGGATTCCTTCTCATTGGCCAAAATGTCTAGATAGGTCCAGCCAGCTCAAACCAGCATCCTGGGAGTTTTGAAGTGACCAAAGCGTATCAGATTTTGCTACCATATAGTACATGGCTTTACAACAAACCCTTCTGGTGTGTGTATCTGTTCATCTCTGTGTGTGTGTGTGTGTGTGTGTGTGTGTGTGTGTGTGTGTGAGATGTATGTATGAGATGTGTGTATGTATGGTGTGAGATATATGGTATACAGTGTATAATGTGAAATACCTGCAGCATGTATGAGTGATATGTATGATGTGCTGTGTGTGGTAGGTGTGTATGGTACATACATGGTATAGTGTGTCTGTGATGGGTGGTTCATGTGTGTAATGTTTGTTGTATGTATGATATGGTAAGTTTTTTATGTGTGCTGTGATCTGTGCGTGTGTTTGTAGTGGGTGGTGGGTGTATGTATGGTGCATGGTATGATGTATTTGTGGGGTATGTGTGTATAGTGTGTTGTGTGTGGTGTGGTATGTGGTGTATGGTATGTGCGTATAGTGTATGTTGTTTTGTGGTATTACATGGTGTATATGGTGTGTGTAACGCTGCTTACGAGTAGAAGAGAACATTTTAACCCATTATTGACTCCAAAACTTTTCTTTCCTTACACTAACTTGTGAGATTGCATTAATTGCTGTGCATGTTTTACTCGGGCTTATTTTAGCTCTGTGTTTTCTTACCCACAATTTTCTTGGCAGCCCCAGTTACTGGTTTCCACAGTGAGGCAGATGAGAGGGAACACGTAAGGTCAGGGTCGAGAGCTGAAACCATTTCAGAGATACAGAGACTGTATCTGTATCAGGGTCTAGTCAAGAAAATAGAACTCATATTAGGTATTTAGGAAATTATTTTTGGGCAATATGGCAGCTGAGGTATTTGTAGAAACCTCCTTTAGATAGCCTGTTTGGCGGAGATAAAAGAAAAGAAAGGGAAATCATTATAGTCCCAAAAGGACACAAGAAAAGACCAAAGTTTTGTTTGTCCTACATGCATTTGTCATTCATGGTGGCCTTGACCATGGGCCTTAAAAGGCTGTGCCACCGTGGCAGGGTGTAAACCCGGGACCACACACAGTGGAATGTCGGCCAGAGATACCTACAACAAAGCCAAGACCCGTGAAGAGTACTTGCTGGCCTAGATCCTACCTCTGAGTAAATAGAAAAACAAAACCGAATGTGTGCCATGAAAAGACACCCTGAAGTCTCTCATGAAGTATTTCTTTCTGTTTTGACTTTTTTTGGTAGATTGTGCTCCTATATTGTACCTGATAGGAGGAACTTGAACTGGACTATCACAACTAACTGCGTAACAGTAAATTCCCACAGGGGCACCGATACACAAAGAACAAGGCATCCTTGGAGGCACCGTGAAGTCACACAGAGCTGCTGCCTTTGCTTATGGTTCCAATTAATAAATCTCCAGTAGCGTCACAGCCAACAGTCTTGGTGATTTCCATCTCCTACCTACGCTAATAAATTGATCTCTTGGAAACGAGCTGTGAGTACAATTTTAAATTTACATATTGTGTCACCCAGATCGAGCGTGATTTCCGTCATCATATTAGCTCAAATGAAGGACATACTGAATTGAAGGTCTGGATGTGCTGGCAGGGGCCTCCATGTAATCAAGAAATTTATGGGCAGACAAATTTGCTAGAGAGCCAGACATCTTCTCTAATTCTAAACATACAAGTCATTTCACAGCTGATCTACATGTTCCTGAGCTTCCTTGAGGTCAATTAGAGGACTTTGTCCGTTTAGTTCAGCTTCACGACTTTAACAAATAACTTGGTTGGGGTTTTTTTCCCCCTTTATTCCTTTTTTGGTCATCAGAAGGTAATAAAGGCTTCATGGAGATTTAGAGACAACAAATGGAATCAGGAGTCCTGGACTCTGTACTTACCTGTTCTAGCTTTGTTTGGAAATTCCACATAACCAGCTCTGAAGAACACAATGGAAACCAGTCAAGGAAGTGGGCACGTTGGTATGTAGGCTACATGGATGGGGAAGACACCGGAAGATCTGAAGGATGATGTCACAAAAAGTCAACACCTTCCTGTCAACACGGAGGCAGCCACTCCCACAGGCAATAATCTTTCTGGTTCACACTCAACGAAAGTTGGTTTGTTGAACAAAGAAACAGATGGGATTTTAAGAGCGGCAGCATTCTGTCTGAATTCCAACAAAAATAGTTATCCACTCTTTCTTTTTTAAGGCAGCAGGAGAACAAGGATCCAAAATTCTGTGTAATCCCATTCAGCTAAGACTCTAATAACAGCACACAGCACTACAGTGCAGTTTATGTTATTCTTGGCAAGGCTCAGATCTTAGGTGACATCAAAGGTGACTATATGGATGTATAATATATATATATATGTATATATGTGTGGTGAAGTCAGCTTATAATTAATTTCTGTTAGATTTATAAATTTAACTGCAAAGGGATTACAAGTTTCTGTAGGACAGAAAAAATATCACAGATATTTGGCATAATATTCATGCTAGACACAAAGTGCTAATTTTCTTAATACACAAAGAGCTCTTAAAAGTGAATAAAAAAATAATGTAATGGAATAATGGGTTCTCACATAAGCTACAAATATTTTAATTTAATGTGACATTTACTCTTTGGTTTTATTTAAATTTTCATGATTTTCTTTTTTTAAATTGATTTTATTGGTACATTTTAGATGTGCATAATGATAACACTCATCTTATGGAATTTGTACTTGTACATGATACATCTTGATTCTTTTTTCCCCAGTCCCCTCCCCTCACTTCAACTCCTCTTCCCCTCCTTATTTTTTTTTATTTTAATGGTACATTTTCGATATACATATTGATAACATTCATCATTGGGGATTTGTACCTGTACATGATATACCTTGTTGCTTCTTTTTTTTCCCGTTCCCCTCCCCTCCCCTCCTTATTTAAGAAAGCTTTTTCCCATTTTTTCCTTCTGTTCTCTCTCTTTCCTTTTCCCTTCCTTCCTCATGGGCTAGTGTTTTGTGTGGTCAAATCTCTATATCTTTCTATAACTTTTATGCTGCAAATGGCAATGCTCATTCTGAAATATATATGTATTTGATTTTTTGGATTTGGGGGGGCATAATTTCTGATCTACCTGTAAAGCTCTTGGTGTGTGATTAAAGATGAAAATAGATTTACATTTTCTTAAATAATTAGCCAGTTGTCCCAGCTCCAATTTTTGAGTGGTCCTTCCTTTCTCCACTGATGTATGGTGTAACCTTTATCATATATTAAATACTGATGCGGGCTAAAAATAAAAAGTCATTTCAGTTGGGAGCTGCGCATTAATCTGAGTTTGCAGAGGTGGTATTTGCAACATGTGGATGTCCTTCCTTTTCTGTCCTCCCCAGAGATCGAAAACAGAGGGAAGGAAGCCAGGGAAACATTAAATGAGGTCTGCTGCTCTGGATAATGTCTATGAAGGAAAAAAAAGAAGGCTGCGATTTTATGATTTAAAATCTGTTGTTCTGCTTAAAGAACCTTGCGAGAGAAACAATAGCTGCCATTTACTTGGTGCTCACTCCACGCCCTGTGCTGTTCTGAGCAGGTCCACAGATTACATCACTCCATCTTATGACCACCTCTAATGCAGGTACTTCTATCATCCCTTGGACTTCCGACATGAGGGAACTGAGCCCCAGATATACCACTTCTCCTACCCCAAAGCCATTCAGAAGGACAACCACCTAAAATGTGGCTAAACCAACCAATCAGCTGCTGTTCCTCTTTGAAATAAATTCTGTCAGCAAGGACATCGGATGTCAAGAAACACACCAAAGAAGGTCCCTGCTGATGGAACACAGGGAGGGAGTGCTTTCTCACCGGCGTGTTCCTGGGGTGTAAACAGACGAACAGTGTGAATTCTAGGGTTCTGAGAAATGTGGACCACTGTTGATTTCCAAGGCTTCTTTCACATCAACACTTCTCCCTTCCAGGAAAGCCAAGCAAAGGCTTTTCAGCTCACTGGCTTAGGGGGACAAAACAGAACCCCCCCCCAGGATCTTATGGCTTGTGAGATGGAAGTAGCTCAGAGAAATCTGTACCTAAGTTTTTGGAGACTTGTGGCCTCAGGATGTTTTCATTAGTCATAAATAATGACATCACATTAGTGTGATACGTGCATACCAATGTTTAAAGCTAGCACAATTCGTGATAGCTAAATCTTGGAAGCAGCCTGTATACCCATCAACATACTGGACAAAGAAAATGTGTTAGCTATATAATGGAATACTACTTGGCTGCAAAGAATGACAAATTTGAGACATTTGTAGGAAAACGGATGCACCTAGAAAATATAATGCTGAATGAAATAAACCAGACACAAAAATTTAAATACTTAAATACTATATGGTATCTCTCATTTAAGTGAGGCAAAGCACAAACAAAGAGAATAATAAAGGATGGATAGAAGGGGAGGTACAAGGGGACAGTTTTTTTGTAATAGGGAAGAGGACAAAAGACAAGGGATAAGGAAGATGGAGAGAAGAAATAAGAATAAAGATATACCGTGTACCAGAATCTAATAACTTGAATTAATATAAACATTATATGGCATAACATGAACTAAGATTAATAATGTCAACGAGAATGAACTTTAGGATACGGGAATTGGAGGAAGAGGGATGGAGAGAGAGGGAAAAGGAAAGAGATTAAAGAAAAAAAATAAATAAGCTGTAATATATACATGTAACCACTCCCCAAGATGATTATAAACTGTGTGTACTGCAACCATGTGTTAATAAAACAAAAAATTTTAAAAAATTGTTCATTTATCAGACATTTGTTGAGGGTCTCCATGTAAGGTATTAGGCCGTACAGGCCTGCAGCCTTCACCCTCAGGAGTGCCCAATTGTGGGGACATAGTCCCGAGTCAAGGCCACAGTGGGTGCTATGGTGGCGTAGGAGCCAGGTGGCAGGGGCCTATTTCTTTCTCAGGTGGGGCTCTGTTTCCAGCAGGAAGAACAAGGCACTGGGTTTGGATCAGGCATCAGGAGTCCTGGACTCCTGGGCCCACTTTGTCACTCTCCATCTTCACAGCCAAACGCAGTTCAGCCCTCTGACCTGAAAACTAGGAGCAGTTACACAGCTGTGTGTACCTCGTTAGGCTGTTGCAAGTGTTGAGTGTACGTGCAAGTTTTTTGAGTGTTAGCGGCTATCCAGATAAAAAACCTTTTTTACTGAAAGGAGAAATACTCCTTGCCGATTTGCTTTTGTTTTTTGGTGGTTGTGTGTGCGTTTTGTCATTGTTGTTGTTGGTGGTGGATTCTCCATCTTGATTCTAAGCAGCTGGTTAGACCACCCCAGACTTTATGGTCACTTGGCTCCAGGTTGGAAAGCACAGCCTCTCTCCCGTGCACCCCCCACCTGCTTGCTGTTCTGCAAACCCCCGGTGAGGAATGGCGGCCCCAGCTTTTGTCAGTTCAAACCACATCCTGCCCATTTCCACTTTCCATGAGCTGGTTCATGACACTGGTGGTTCTGAGATGTGGCGGGCTTCACGGTGAATCTACAGCATTGGTCTTTTCCACGGAAGTGAAAATAATTCATCCAGTGGTTACATGTCAGGTGCAACCTGGAGTTTACTGCGCACCCCCAACTTCAGCCAACTCCCTGATTTGGGGCAGTGGGCTTCTACTCGGCCTCCTATCATTACCTTGGCCTTGGCTTTCTCCTAGGTGGAAACTACGCTTGAGTTGCAAAGGTCAGGGGAGCCCGCAGTGAAAGGGCTGTAGCCTGTCCAGATTGGGGCCCGCCTCCAACTGATGCCCAAGGTATTACCTGCCTAACTGGAAAGGAGAGCAAGACCTTCTACTTACCTTATAGAGGAGGAACTGAGTCCCGGAAGGGCCAGCCTGTTAGAGGTAGAGTCTAGGCTGCTACCTGAGTCTTCAGGCTCTTGGTTCAAGTGCAGTCTAAGAGATTAGTTGAACCTATAGCTGTGATTCCATGACTGATGGCATCACTGGGACTGGTAAGTTAGTCCAGGCTCCTGGTGACCAAAAAACACACTTCAAACAGCTGGAATCTGTTTGCTAAAAGCAACATTACCGGACAGCACAGTAAGCCCATGTTTAAGGAACTAGGCAAGAAGGGACACCAGTAAAATAAATGGTCTGAAAGAAGTGAACATTTGAAGGAAGAGAAAGAAGAGGAAGAGGAGGAGAAGGAGGAGAGAAGAAGAAATGACAGAAGGAGTGGCAGCATCATTAAAGTGTCATCATGAGAAAAGGTTTGGAATTCCAAACATGCTGACCAACACCACGACCTTCAGAACGTTGGTGGGAAGCTGAGGAGAGTGACGGGAGACCCCTGGCCTAAACCAGGCCTAGGGTGCTGGAGTCCAGGAGAAAGATGGGGACCTGCCTGAGTGGCCAAGTGGCCCCGGAGTGTGCAGCCCACCACCTCACCACACAGCAGACCTCTGCTCTGCACTTCCTTTTGGAAGGGCCTGGAAGGCTCAGGTAGCCCTGAAACACCTCTGTTTAGAGACATTCTCTGGAGACTTCTGGCCTTGGACAGTGTTTAATCACCGTGTTGTGGGCTTTATCTTTCAAGGGCACGAGGTAGCTTGTAAATCCTTAACTTATTAACTCAGCTTTGCCTCTCACCAGGAAGCCAAGGCTGAATGAACCTGCAAGGCAGGGTACGCAGAGCTCGGAGACCCCCCACAGCTAGCCTGTGTTGGGGTCTCTCCAGGCAGTGCCAGCCCTTAGCCTGAGTGGGGAAGGGGCACTGGCTGTAGGACTCGGTCCCTTCTGAACAAGTGACCTGGAAGTGTCCCATACCGAGCCCGTCCCTGTCCCTGCCCAGGTCTGAGCTAATTACAGCCCTGTTGTGGGGAGAGCTCCCCTTTTGTCAGTTAACTGACAGCCCAGATAAGAGGTACTGGGCTAAGGCTCGCAGGTTACACAATCAACCACTCTGCCAACCTTTCTGGTCAGAAACGAATTTCCTTTCTGGCTGTCTTCTCTGTCTCCTCTCCAGCTCCTATTTTTAGATTCCAGGTTGGTTTTAGTTAGGGCTTGGTTTGTGTGGCAGGGGGAGGGTGGTGGGTGATGTTCCCTTGCACTTGTTCAGGTATCAGTCTGGTGTCTGGTATCTGGCTCACGGTTGCTTGTCCCTGCTCAAGATGTGCCCCGCCTGCGCCCCTCGCCCCAACAGCAGCAACACACTCGGTCCCGTGTGTTTAGTTCGTCTTGTTCATAGCCCCCTGTCTCGGCAGCGAGGGGAGGAATTTATGGAAACATCAAAGAGGTAGAAAGTGCTTCTGATAGATTATGAGTGATTTCAGTCTTGTGATTTGGGCAGTAGGAGTCATGTCACTTCAGTCTCATCCAAGGAGGTACAGTAGGTCCCAAGGCAACAACATTACCATTGGCACAGGTGGCAACAGTCTTCTTTTTAAATTCCAAGATAGGATAAATGAAAGCAGTGCACACATTCATAGCCCTAAGGCTCAAGAAAAAAGAAAAAAGAGAGGCAGGAAATCCCACAAAGGGCCCAGAAAGGGCAAGAATGCAGGAGAGGACAGAACGAAGACAAAATGGAAGGTGTCCCCCTTCACTTGCAAGGTGCTATGCCCAGTGCCACGGCCCAGAGGTCCCTCCCCTGTATGCCAGGAGCACCAGCCAGCATTTGGCCTTCAGATCCAGCACCTTCTCTACCTCTGGGCTTGAAGGGACTGAGAAGCTGGGAATGACCAGCTCAGAGGACTCGCTGCTCCTTGCTCCCTGCTCCTCTGGGCTTGGCTACGGGGGTGGATATGGCATGGCTGTGGTCTCCTAGGAGGGAAATAGAGGCCGTGGGGCCTGAGCCCATGGCAACCTCAGGCACTGGGGGAAGGCTTGGTGAGGCACCACGTCCCTAACAAAATGGGATTTGACAAATTCTGTGGCACATTCAATGATGTTAAATTTCTGACCTAAACAGGGACTTGAGAATCATGTAACCATGTAATACTTTAAAATAAACCTCTGTGAGTGCACACGTGTGTAAAATAAACCTTGAAACCATACTTCTCTCAGCCTGGGGAGAGTCAAGGTTCATCCTACATCCTACCTGGGGATACAGGTGAGCTAACCAGTGTCCCTGGCCACCTGGTTCCAGGTTTCCTGCTTTGGTCAGAGCCTCTCTCCATGGGTCATCTGATTCCTCTTCTCTTCCGAGCCTGGAGCCCTAGGGATGGGTAGGGTAGGTTTGCTCTTTTTCCTGCTGCAGCCGGAACAGCCTTCCTGTGTGCTAATGTGTTACTATTGCTGAATTTAAACAGATGTGGTCAAGGATGGCGAGTCCCCAGACTGACCTCCCAGCTCTGCTATGCATGTCTAATCCCCAAGGCCCCCAATCGATCATTTCCTTGTCTCCTCACCTCTCCCGATCCTGGGCCCCGACCAGTTGTTCACTAATAATTTGAAACTGTCTTTTGTGACAAAGACAATGAGTGTCAGCAGTTTATCTGTTGCATGTGATTCCAAGAAATAAAGTAAGAAAAAATAATAAGTCCAGCGAGTGACTGTTGATAATGACAGAGTTCACCAGCAACCTGTAATAAGATTCCTAGAGACCTATTCTTCATCCTAGAACTGTTAGGAAAACAAACTCTTTGCCATTGTCCTAGATTGCTTTATCTGTGTGTGTCTTTTTCCGTTCTGTGTTCCTGGCTCCTTCTGGGTCGTCTGTCTGGTCTGCCTCTGTTCTCCACTACAGCTCCTGATGCTGCACAGTCACTGATGGAGCTTTTCCAGTTGCCGCAGCCCCTTGTCACCACACTGTGGACAAGGAACTGAGCATCTGCGGAGGCTAAAGGTCCTTGGAGGGAATGGAGGTGTGAGGCAAGGAGTGCCTTCATCTCACACTAGTTCAGCTCGGGTAAGGAAGTGCCGACAGGCAAGGAAATCCTGCCCTTTCCCCTCGGCATTCCAGTGCACACTGTGTGGAGTTGTCTACACCTAGAGGAAAGATTGGAAGAGGATGATGTCACAGACCAAAATGGGGATATGAGGGGAGGCTTTTCTCTCTCTATCTCTCTCCTTCTCTCTCTCCGTGTGTGTGTGTGTGTGTGTGTGTGTGTGTGTGTGTGTGTACGAAGGAGGGAGAGAAAAATGAGAAAGAGAGAAAGAGAGAGTGAGAAGAAGGAGGAGGAGGAAGAAGAAAAATATGGCTGGAAATAGCCAGAGGAAATTACTTCAAAGGACCTTGGTCAGTGATCAGGAATAGACGGATGGGAAGGGAAGGGGACAAGGGCCTGTGAACAGCAGTTCTTCAGAGACATGGGCTGGTAGACACCAGAACCAAGAGTGCCATGTTCCCTAGGACTGACTGATTGTGTGTGCGTGTGTGCGCATGTGTGTGTGTGACAGGAAGAGGGAGGATTCCAAATGTGAAGCCCAGCAAAGCCAAGGCCACCAAGTGCTGTGTAAAGAGACAACAGCAGGCAAGGCTGGTCCCCCACATCTTCAACCAGACAGCTGGCCTCTCTACTGCTGCGTGGCGGGAAGTCAGTATGGAGGCCGAGCTCAGCTCTGATGGTGAGCACTTCCTGCAGTTGCTAACCTTTTAGTTGAAGGAGGAGCAGTAGGACGAGTTGGGTCACCAGCACCCCCAGTGTGGAATTTCTGGACATCTTCTGTTCATCCTCTCTCTGTGGCCTTCTCCTTTTTTTCCCTGCATGGGGCTAGCTGGGGACGAGGGCAGCAGAGCCTGGACAGAGGCCTTTTGAACCAAGTCTGAGTGATCAGTAGTTTTGGTAGACACAGAGGAGCCGTTCTTTCTAGAGGACATTCTGCCCTAGCAGGGACTTTAAAACAGCCTGGTAGTCATGATCAGCTCACAGTCATTTCAATGAGATGACTACTTATTTTCTATAGAAGAGAATTCAGAATAAGAAGGATCTTGGGTTCCATCCAGGGGGCGTTAGTTACAAAGGAACCACAAGAACCACCCTCAGAGGTTTCGGTGGTGAGGCAGGCTGAGCCCGAGAGACTGCAGGATGGCTGGACCGGGAGTATTTAGGGAGAAGGACTGTCTGTCGGCACAGTTACTAGCTTACCCAGTGCCTCTCAGCACTTCTCCATGCAGGATGCACGGACCAGGCCCCAGGGACAGTTCAGCAGCGTGGCCCTCTAGAGACCCGAGCTTCTAACCCCAGTCCAGCCACCTATGGGCTAGCTGACCCCAGGGCAAATCACCTGGAGTGAGTTTTTTCCCTTTCTTGGAAAGAGAGAAAATCTGATCTACCTCTTAGAGGTTCAGGTGGTTTCTGTTTTGCTTTTTGTGAAAAGCAATAATAAAAATGATACCAGACCCCTCTGAAAATAAATACAGGCTGTATGCATTTCTAGCCATAGTAGAAAGTATTCTCATTGGGATTGTGGCTCACTTTACCATGATAAAATCACTGGTAAATTTCTAAAAAGCCACTCCTTTGTGCATATACCTTGTCTGTAGAAAATGGTTTTCTGTTAAGCGAAAGGTAAGGGACACTCCAAGGTGGTCATCTGGGGCTTTATGTATTTCCTTTCCCCTGCTGAATAGTGTTTTCTCTCTCCAGGTTTCCATTTGGTCATATTTCAGAAACGGCTGGACCTCAGCTTCTGAGCTCTCCCTCACTGAGAGCAAATTTAGAAAAAATAATGAGATTAGCAGATAAGTAAACAAACATTTTAATTGAGGCTCAAACTGCACAAGTACTTTGAGCAGTATGGAATTACATGTTTCCATATTCTTTGTTGGTCTGCATGAAACCAAAACCCAGAAGGTTATATTAAACATAATCACCTAACTCCGCAGGGCCTCAGAAAGAGTTTTTAATGTGGCAATTTAAAGGCATGTGATTGTGCAAAACACAATGGCACAAATGAGTGTTTCTGTTGCTTTTGTTTCTTACAGAAATAACATTTGTTGTGGGGGAGCACAGATGAGTGCTGAATTTCAGATCCTCTGCCCCACAAGGGGGCTAGAAACCTCCTGGCCCTCACGATCCCTTAGTTGTGTGGATACGAGTTCCCCTGGAGTGAGTCTTGCAGCAGGCCTTGTGCTGTGAGAAACTGGGCTCAGCCTCCCTGGGGTCTTTCTAAGTTGAAAACTTCACTGCATTAATTGTTTTGTATTTAGTCCATATTTCATAGACTCCCATCTTAAAAGCTTTCTGATTGATTGGCGGCAAGGAGCCAGCGCTCTCATCTAACTGGACCAAGTTTTTGCTTTCTCCGCAACCACCAACTTGCTGGTGTCTGCAGCTGTCTGGACGGAGACCAAGAATACCCAGGAAAGCCGAGCATGGGAAGGGCTTGCTCAGTGCTTTCTCACCTGAGCTCCCGCCCCCAGTTAGCTTTACCGAGCGAGCGAGTAGCGCTCTCCAGCTTCCTGATCCCTTTCTCTGGGTTCTGCGTGTTCTTGTTAGACAGTGAAGCAGGCACATGACTGACTCGCCAGGCCCCACAGCCTTCACTTTCTTTGGCCCCCAGGAAGCACCTGTGAGCACCCACCTTTACCTTTCCTTTCTTTGTCCTTTCATCGGGAAGAGACCTCACATAACCACGAAGTGTGTATGGACATTTAAACTTAAATAAAATGTAAAGTTTCACTCCTGACCGGGTGTGGTGGTGCAGCCCTGTTATTCCAGAACTCTGAGAAGCTGAGGCAGGAAGACGACAAGTTTAACTCCAGCCTGCACAACTTAGTGACTTTGTGAGAACTCGTCTCAAAAGATAAAAAAGGGCTGGAGATGTGGCTCAGTGCGGAGGCCCTGGGTTCGATCACTAGTACTGCAAAAAAACAAAAAAAAACAAGGTAAAATTACATTAAACGTCCTCCTCGGTCACACGAACCATACCAAATGCTTGGTAGCACTTCTGGCAGGTGGTCACCATGTCAGACAGGACAGATCGAGGATACTTCTGTCACTGCAGAGTTCTACTGGACAGTGCTACCCTGGGGAAAACCCAGCAATGCCTGCATTGAATAGAATTTTAAGAGACCGAGACCCACGTGAGTTAAAAGAGTGTTCCAGGAACATACAAGGCTTTAAGGGATTTCTTGGCCATCTGGGAATCTTTTGTGTCCTTTATTTCAATCTTGATTTTTGAAACGATTTTTCCACATCAAATACAAACTAGATTTTTTATGAGTAAGACAATGTACTTTAACAATGGTCTTGAAGTGTAGAAACACTGGGTGCTTTTTGGAAGGGTTCACCAGCCTGTATTCAGTTTTCTTTAAATTATGCTCCTATTTTTAGTGGCTTGTGAAAATTCACAAGAAAGCAATCAAGATTTGTTCTCTGAGACCAAGATACCTTGCTATGTTTATTCCCTACCCAGGAGTGCGTGAGGAATATTGTCATGCTCTTCCCAAAGCCACTTGGAAAACTTGGATCTTTTGTATGAGGAAGACAACAGGTTGCTGTGCCCTATAGTTGTAGGAGCTATTGTAATAACAGCTACGTCTAGTTGGCATCACTGGCTAGAGGCACGACCAGAGGACTGCGTGCAGGAGGGCCACTACCCGTGTGCGTCCTGAACATGCTCCGGACATACAGCCTCATTCAGAGCCAAGGCTGGCAATAAACATCTCCTTCTCCGGCCCAGTCCAGGATTTATGCAGAACCTCATGGGAAGTCTCACGGGGGCCAGAACTCATGGTGGGTAGGAAGGTTGGTGCCTTGCTCCCTTGCAGAAGTCAGAGAAGGCTAAAGGTGGAGAACTCAGGACCTAGAAATTCTTTTAAAAATCTTCCTATAGAAGGGTCTCTGAATCTGCCTTGAGAGCCGCCTTTCCTGCTAGGCTTGCTTTCTATAATTTGTCCCCATGAAGCTGCATGTGGTGGCGCATGCCTGTTATCTCAGTACTTTGGCAGACTGAGGCAGGAGGATCACAAGTCTGGAGAAATTAGTAGCAACTTAGAGAGACACTGTGACAAAATTAAAAAAATCTATAAAAGGGACAGAAGATGTAGCTCAGTGTGAAGGTCCTGAGTTCAATTTCCAGTAGCAAAAAAAGAAAAAAATTTGCTCCTGTGAAGAGAGACAAAAGAATTCTGAACAATTGTTTTTAGTTATCCACTAACTGAAATTAGTCTGCAATTATTCTAACAGGCAACGGAGCTATAGTATAGAGAGAAAGTAAAAGAAAGCATCTGAGCCTGTGTTTGTATTAATTTCCTTGTTGTCGTGAACATCTGCCTGGTCCTTCCAAGCCCTCATACTCACATGTGATAAGGAGGTCACAGAGAGGCAGAGCATCTCCTCTTGCACGAGGGGTTGCGTTTCTCTAAATTCCCAGGCCTTGTTAGAGAAGACACCGTGAAAGCCTCATGTTCCCCACAGGTACAGTTTTATTGAGCAGATCTTGTGAACAGGGACAGAAGAAATTCTAGTCAGTGTCTTGGGTGGATTGCAAGACAAGAGGTTGCACTCCAGGGTCGCAAACTAATTTGTAAGACACAGAAGACAAGAGACCAGGTCTAGGAAAGCCAGATGAGGCTGGGAGCATCAGTTAAGAGATCTGGGCAATGAAGGTCCAGAGTCTAGGAGGTGAGAGAATCAGCAAACTCTACAGTACTGTGCCCCTCTCTCGTGATCCTGCCTTGTATAGCTGAGCAAGGCCCCCTGGGTTTTCTCATATCCCAGACGGCGGTTGGGGCAGGGCAAAAGTTGGGGCCTTCGTGGTGGTGTCGACAGGCCCTTCCTCCTCGCGTGGTGATCCCTCATCTCACCTACCTCAGCCTGAGGATGTGCTATACAAATGCCAGGGAGAGTCATCTGGTCTACAGCACTCTGGCCATTCAGGTGCTGGTGTGGTCCCATTTCTAGAAGAATGCCTGTGGTTAACTGTTAGTCAACCCAAGGGTATTCTTCCTTACCTTTGGCCTAATACGGAGCAACTGCAGGGGAGGTTTTATCCCTGTGTGCTCTGAGGATGGCACTAGGGAAGCATTTTAAGGGGTGCAGCATAGAGGTAAGGCCAGTGTACCTAAGATGCCCAGGAAGCAAGAAGAAACGAAACCAGCAAATACTGCTGGGCCATGGCTGTGGAGATGGGGGCTGAGCTTTGAACACAAGCATTACTGTCCACTGAACATCTTCCTAGAAGTGATTATCTCTCTGAGGTGTAGTGATTCAGGGTGTATTTGGTGTGGATGGGTGGAAGCTGGCTGTGCTGACTGGCCATTGTGGGGACCAGCATTTCTGGAGAAGGGCAGGGGTGAAGACAATCCTTTACGTACATGGCATGATGCTGAGTTTGACCTTAAGGGCCAATCTGTGGACTCAGAAAGGGAAGCTTGATGTAGCTGGAAAATTCAGACCCCCCCACTGCACCGCAAAGAGCTAAGGTGGCAATATCAAAACAGCCTCTGTGGACCTCAGTCTGTTTATCTCCTGTGGTGGGCTGAATTAAAGATGTCCATATCCTAATATCCAGAACTTATGAATATGTTACCTTAACTCTGCAGATGTGACTAAAGTAAGGATCTCGCGATGGGGAGATTATTTTGGACCGTCTGTGTAGGCCCAAGCTTATCATAGGATTCTTACAAGAGGGAGGTAGGCACGTCAGGGGAGAGTGAGAGAAGGGATTGTTGATGGAAGCAGAGGCGGGAGCGATTCAGGGGAGGGGCTGTTAAGCAAGGATGGGGTGACCTCTAGAAGGTGGAAAAGGCAAGAAGACAATTCTCCCCTACAGCCTGCAGAAGGGACACAACTCTGTTGACAATTTGAGCCTAGGGAGATGTATAAAATTCAACAATAATGGTGTTCACCACACAAGGCTGTTGTGTCAGTTTCTACGAGGCACTTAGCATAGTATCTGCCACGCATGAGATGCCAAGTAGATGGTAGATGATTTTATCCTTTGTTTTGGGAAATTATATTATCAGAGTCAGGGGCGGACCCTAAGTCTGATTTAAAGCCCTCACAAAGCACTTCACTACATACAACCCACGGTGGTCAGAAGAGGATGTAGTTCTTCCAAAGAAGCCACGGTAGTACATTTAAGGGTGGTTGGAGCCTAAGCAACTGCTTCTGAGTCATGCATCTCAGGAAGCTTCCAGGACACTGGGATCCCCCTTGGGTGACCCGTGGCATCATCAGTCCACAGACATGTCACTGATCCTTGAGTCTCAATTCCACACACCCAAACTGCTGGGTGCCTTTTGCAGGATCACATGTGCACTTGAGGCACTGTCTCGGTTAATGTGAGAGTGGAGACGACAAATGAGAAAGAATCAGAAGATGCCTTTGACAAATGATCGAGTGATTGTCAGGGTGTTGCATGTCTAGTTTGATAATTTCCTAATCATTTGTGTTTCTCCCTTTCTAGGCTCTTGCCATCCTTGCTGGCTTTGTTTTGTACCTGAGAGACTGGATATGCAATGAACAATGACCAGACCCTATGTAGAAACAAAACTTTGACCCATAATCTATAGCGACCAGTCCAGGAAACCAGTACCTTATCTATAGTAATCACCCCAGGAGCAAGCCTGCTGGGAGACAGACTTACAGAAAGTCAGATTACTACCTTTAGTAACAAGCCAGGAGGCCACACAATAATGCCTGTAACAACCAGCCCCCAATAGCCAGGACGTAGTTACTGAAAGCTTTCTTACTTTGTTTCCCTGCTTCTAGTTTGGGGCCAGCCAGAGAAAGACAAATAGTCACATCTAACTAATCACACAGCGTGTCCTGCTAGTTAGCCCACCTCCTGCTTCCCCATGCCAACCACCTTGATCAGGGCAGGCCCAAAGCCTTCCTTTTTTTCCTGTTATAAAGGTCTCTCATTCCTCTGCCTGCCTTTAAGTCTCTGCCAAAATGCAAGGGAAGGAATGGCTGACTCCCTCGCTATATATAGCAAGCTCTAAGGAAGTAGCTTTGCTTGCTCTCTTTTGGTTGACTTTCCTTTATCACTACACACTATACAAATAATGAGTGCAGATTTGGAAAGTATGTTCTATGCTCTTGTATCTGGACAAACTTGTTCTTGTATAAATGGATCCGAGTGACAGCTGTGGCCTTATGAAGCCTAAAACTCCTCTTCATTCTTGGTTTTGTGATTATTATTTTTTTAACATGTATGTGATACTGGGGAATGAACCAGGGAGTGCTGAGTCACATCGCTAGCCTTTTTTATTTTTATTTTTTAACATTTTTGAGAACATATATATTCATTAATTTTTTATTGCTATATGTTTATCATACATAACAGTTATATTCTTCTTGGGGAATTGGTACATTTATGTATCATATTTTGATCATTTTTATCCCCCCTTTTATGTTTTAATGTTTTTAGATATTGTCTTTCTAAATTGCCCGGGCCAGCCTTGAACTTGTGATCCTTCTGCCTCGGCCTCCTGAGTAGCTGGGCTTGCAGGCAAGCACCACCACACCCAGCACAGTTCCTCTCTTTGTGGAGTGTGCATGGCTTCTGTGGGAGCAGGAAATGAATGATGAAATAACTAATGACTAAATTCAATTTGAACTTGAATTAGTTATGGCACAACTGGGTGGAACATAAAGGAAGTAATTAGTGGAGGCATATGGGAAAAGTCCAAAATTGGAAGTTTGTTTTTAAGAAACGCTTGGGAGAGAACAATTTAGGACTGAAGACAACATATGTCCCTATTCCCCTGCACCCGGACTTCATTTTAAAGAAAACAATGAGAAGGTAAGTTTTAAGTGATGTCCTAGGGAATGTTAGAAGCTAATGTCACTAATCTAAAAGCTATCAGTGCAAGGAAATATCCAGGTGGTTACTAGGCAGAGATATTGCAGGAACTCTCTGTGGACACCCGGAATTGTTGGTCTTTAAAAATCAGGTCCCTGTGCATTGCTCTCAATACATCTCTATCGTCAAGATGGCAACTAATTTTATTGCTAGGTAATATCAAGGCACATTCTCATGATGTGTACCTGGCTCCAAGGATCGCAGCTGATTATTATCCTGGGAGGTCATTCATCATTCTCTCCTTCTCGCCCCACCTCTCTCCGTAAATAAAAATGACAAGTCAAGGTTTCATAGTGGTTAAGAAAATTGTTGACATTGTGCGTAATTATAGGAATGTGCTTCTTTGGTCAGTTTCTCAATTTGAATCCTTATACTGTCTTTGTAGATACTGCGAGTTTATTATTTTCTGCAATTGCATGGCTTTTAGTTATTTGGAGTAATAAATAATGTTGTTTTCCATTTTATGTGGCACTGCAATACCTTGATATTTACCATTCTGATCTCCTGTGTCACTAGCCTATGAGAGTGGTAAGACAAACGTTACACTTCCCACTGAACTCAAGAGAAAGAAGTGATTAGAGAGGGCAAAGAGCTGGGCAGTGGTGCACATGCCTGTAATCCCAGCCTTCTGGGAAGCTAAGGCCAGAGGATCACAAATGCGAACCAGGGCAACTTGGTGACCTAGTGAGACACTGTCTCAAAATTTTAAGAAAGGCAGGGCATGGAGCAGGGATGAAGCTCAGCGTTAATGCCCTGGGTTCAATTCCCAGTACCACACACACACACACACACAAATGTTTTGCCTAAAGTCACACTTTTACAGGTCCAGATTTGAACCCTGATCAAGAGTTCACTGCCTGCCAATAGGACTAGCAATACTCTCACTAGACACAATCCAGAAATCCAGACCAAGTTTCCCCTTTGACCTGGCAGCGAGTATTTCCCAACTTTAGCTACATAGTCAGTGTGGGTTGAGGGAGGGGCAGGCAGAGAAAGGTGTTTTACAGACATGTTGCTCAGTGTGAGCTGTGAAACAGCTATACGCAGGGTGAGAGCTGTGCTCTCCAGCACGCGAGCCACCAGCCCTCTGTAGCCATTGAGCACCGGAAATGTGGCCTGTTTGAACTGCAATGTGTCACCACTACCAACTGCACACCAATTTCAAAGGCAATATGAAAGAATGTAAACTATCTCAAAATATAATTTTTATGTTTATCATACATTGATGTAACATATAAAGCTAAATAAAATATATCCTTACATTTAATTTCATGGGGTTATTTCGACTTTTTTTTTTTTTTTTTGGTGCTGGGAATCGAACTCAGGGCCTTGTGCTTGCAAGCACTAAGCTAAATCCACAGCCTCTATTTCAACATTTTTAATGAGCTACAAGATAAACTATGTGCCTCACATTTGTGGCTCACATATTATTTCTATTGAGCATTGCTGGCCCAGAGGTGGCCCTTAGGATGCCACAGCCACTAGGTAGGTGAGGGTGAATGAGGCCAGGAGTCCAACTGTGGCTCCAACAGCACAGAGACTCTTACAACAAGGACCCAGGGAAAGAAGCTGGCCCACCCTGCCCCTGGGAACAGGCCCTTATTATGCAAGAACATTCAAGTAACCCCAAGAACTCCATGTGGCAATTTCAATGGAAACATTCTCATTTCTGAAACCTAGTTTCTTTTCTAAACTCCACCCAAGGCAAAACAGATTATTGCTTTCTGGAAATCAAACGAAGGGACTTTAAAGTGCTTCATATTAAAAACAGAAAAACCCAAGACGGACAAAAATAATTATATTTCTAAAGGCTTTTAGAACAAATGCTTGCTTGTGAGAAATACTTTTCCTATAAATATTTTATTCTTCCTTTTCCCCCCTTTTGTTCTTTGGCTGAGAGTTTCCACATGGATATAGATGATGCTCCCCTTGGGAGAGAGGATCAAGCCAGCCTGGGTCTGCTTGCCGGTGAGCTTTACTCAGAGTCTGCACAGCCTCTACACTTGCACCCCCACCCTGCAGGGCTCCGGGTGGTGTGGGCTCAAAACTGTGGACAACAGACAAAGAGCAGAGGAAAATCCCTAAGTACCTGGCATCTGAGCTGTCGTGTCTAGTAGAAAGGACAGGGGTGCGCCAGTGAGAGAAATGCACACAGTTTACCTGTGGACATTTGCCCCTAAAGAGCCCATTTTGAAAGATGACATTTAATAATATTCATGGCAAGTCATTTCTGAACATAATGAACCCATTAAACAATGGAGAATAAGAGTCTTCGGGCTAAGGACTGGGATTTAGTAATTCCTAATGCCTGGAGCCAGCCCTCACTTAGCACAGGAAATGTTCAACAAATGTATTTTTGAATGACCAAATCCATGAATCAATCCACAAAGTGAGCACTGAGTGCAAACCTACGTGCCAAGGTGTGTTGAGAGAGAGACAGAAAGCGAGACTGAGAGAAGAGAGGAGAGAGAAATTCAACATAAAAATCTGACTTTGTGCTGTGTTCTCAGCCTGCTTAGTAGCTCATGGAACAAAGAGTGAGGGGTAATGCCCATCTCAACTTATCAGAAAACAGTACCAAACGTTGACTGAAACAAGAATGTGATTCTGATGTCTACTTTCTGGCCAGGAAGGTGGCAGTCCCAAAGCACTTGAGACAGGAGAGTCGCTGATCAGGGATCAGCACTCTATACTTTTTTTTTTTTTTTTTGGTGGTGCTAGGGATCGAACTCAGGCCCTTGTGTTTACAAGGCAAGCACTCTAACCACTGAGCTAAATCCCCAGCTATACTTTTAAAGGTATGATGGAAAACCAAGTGTTTTGGAAGGGGCAGCCAGGATGGTAAGGTAGAGAGAATGGCTGGGGGCATTGAGCTCGAAGGAGCAAAACCCACTGTAGGATATTTTGCTGTCTCCACACTTGAGGATCTGACATGCAGAAGGGAGGACTGTTCTATTTTGCTTTCAGAATCCTTGACAGGCTCAGGTGCTTTGGCGGGGGGGGGGGGCCTCCTGCTGAAGATGGTGCACCACGAGACAGAGACAGAGAGAGGCGGCGATCCTGAGTCACCACGATATGAGAGAGGCTTGGATGCAGGTTCTCAGTAGAGCTGCCTGCACCTGCGTACATCTTTTGGTTATGGTACTCACATCTGGAGATGTATTTGTTTTTCCAGACTTATCTATCCTATCCTAACTAATGTACATCTTTTAGCCTAATTTTCTACATCAATAAAATGGGTAACAATAACATCTACTTCATGGAATTTTTGTGAGACTTAAATAAGGGGATGAGGCCATAAGCATAATAAAACATTTGCTACTTATCTTTTTGGCTGTACTTTTTCTTTTTTTTGCTGGATCCTGTCTGAAAGTTCTATATGCCATGAAGCTGTAGGGCTCTATCCGCTGTGCCTACCAGCTCTCTCTCCTCTGCTGTCCTCACCAGGCCCGTGTCTACATGCTGCCTATATGTTGAGACTCTGATCTAGGCTCTGTTTGGGCCATACAAAGAGCAAGACATGGGTACTCGAGAGGAGTGCTAAATATTCAGGTGGACATCAGTCTGGTGCTCAGGAGAAAGATGCTAGATGGAACAATCAGCCTCGCATCAGTATTCTCTTGATTTTCCTCTGCCAGATTTGAGTTTCACCCACTTCAAGTTTCTTAATCTTTCTCCAGGCCAATAAATGACACCATCAGTCACCTAGTTGTTCAGGTTCAAAAATCAGCCATCAGGGGCTGGAGATTTAGCTCAGTGGTTAGAGTGTTTGCCTTGCAAGCATAAGGCCCTGAGTTTGATTCCCAGCCATCATCTGAATGGGCAGGTGAGCAGATGGGCCAATGCCTTCCCGGAAGGTCTGGGAAGATCATGTTAGGGACCAAACCCCATCCTGGAATGTCCTCTAGGGCAAATCCTTTGTTCTTGGTTCTAGGTTGACAGGGACCTGAGGTGGGGTCTCCACTTGGTGGCAATGTGTGGCGGACCCCACTAAGCAGCTACTCTAAATTTACTACCTTCTCTTGCCACAGTCGTGGGGCAGGAATCCTATTCCAACAAAATCTATTTCTTCAACTTTTAAAATGTATACCATGGAATCTAAGAACCATGATTTGAAATTCAGCAACATATGCATAAAAAAATACAGAAATAAGTTCTTTTTCAACACCTTCAAATATGGCTCCCTTTACTTGTTAAATTCACGTTTCACCCCACTGTTTTATCCTAGATGATATTTAAAAAAGTTAATGTTTAATATTAATTACTCTTTCTATTTATAAAAAAAGTTGAATTTGTGCATTTAAAGGAATTTTAGTGACCCTAAGCCTTTATTTTTTGTTCCTAGATTGAATATTTTTTACAATTATTATTATTATCCAATTATCTGTTTTCTTGGTGCCAACAGAGTCATTTAAATATAAAGCCCCTGCTGTACTGCCTCCCCCATCTACCCTGAGGAGTTTCCACTTGAGTGCATAGGAGTCTGAGGGAGGCTTCAAGGGGAGGGGTCTTCCAACAAATTGGCTAGTACATCACCTAAATGTGGTGCTGGAAAAATTGACTTACCACATGTTGAAAACTAAAACTAGATATATGTCTCTCACCATGTACTAAACTCAAATCAAAGTGGATCAAAGATCTAAACATTAAAACAGAAACACTAAATTTACTGGAAAATAGAATAGGAAGAACCCTCGAAGACATAAGGGTAGGAAAAAAATTTATGAACAGAACCCAGACTGCACAGGAAACAATACAAAGAACCAGTGCTTGGGACCACATGCTATTAAAAAGTTTTTGCACAGCAAAAGAAATCACCAACAGAGCAGGGCGAAACCCCACAGACTGGGAAAAAATTTTTGCTAGCTATCCATCGGACAAAGGTCTAACATCTAGAATATACAAAGAACTCAAAAAAATTAAACCTCTCAAATTTAAAGACTCAATCCAAAAATGGGCAACTGAAATGAATAAACATTTCTCAGACGAAGAAATAAAAATGGCAAATAAATATATGAAAAAATGTTCAACATCACTAGTCATCTGAGAGATACAAATCAAAACAACGTTAAGATTCCACCTCACTCCAGAAAGAACTGCGTATAGGGAAAAATCAACCAATAACAAATGCTGGAGGGGCTGCGGGGAAAAAGAAACCCTCTTCCACTGTTGGTGGGAATGCAGACTAGTCCAGTCACCGTGGAAATCAATATGGAGATTCCTCAAAAAACTACAACTGGAGATTCCATTTGACCCAGCTATTCCCCTACTAGGGATCTTCCCAGAAGAATTGAAATCGTCATACCACAGGGACGTTTGCACAACCATGTTCATAGCAACACAATTTGTAATAGCTAAGTCTTGGAAACAACCTAAATACCTAACAACCAATGAATGGCTAAAGAAAATGTGGTTTTTCTACACAATGAAGTACTACACAGCCATAAAAAAGGATAAACTAGAGTCATTTGTATGTAAATGGATGTTCCTTGAGAACATACTTTTAAGTGAAATAAATCAGACACTCATGAGTACACATTGAATTGTCTCTCTGATATAAGAAACCATAACTGTAAATAAGGACAAAGAGGTGTAATAGATATTATATAAAAGGAAGATAATATACAAAGGAGAAGAGTACTAGAAAGAAAGAAGGGGAAAAGCAGAAAAGCAACAAAGGAAAAAAAGGGAAAGGGAAAATATGGAAAATTATAAATAAACCTGCTGTAAATAGGGAGGGAGGGAACAGAGGGAAGGGATGGGGAAGAGGGGGGAGAACCAAGATGCATCATGTACAGGTACAAAATAAATGTTATCAATGTAACCATTAGATGTAAAATGTACCAATACATGTTCTTGGTTTAAAATAAAAAAAAAAATGAATAAAGGGGTTGCGGATTTAGCTCAGTGGTAGAGCATTTACCTAACAAGCGCAAGGCCCTGAGTTCCATCGCCAGCACTGTGCCCCTGCAAGAGACTAAATAAACAAATAAATAAGGCTATGGATGTAGGTCAGTGCAAAGGCCTTGTGCTAAATCCCCAGTATAAATAAAAAATAGAAATTTATTTAAATATTAAAATAAATAGCTGCTAAGAATATATTCTATAATGCATTATTAATAGTATGAGAAAGAATATTATCCTCAAACTGTCTATGGCAGAAGTTTTCTGTATGATGAGATTTTTAGCCCCCTTTGTGATTACTGATAAAATGTTTGGGTCCTTCTGCATAGACTTTAAAGGGACTAAGGACCACTGAGAAGTTTGGCTTCCCCGATCTGCTGTTTGAAAAATGTCTCCCAGACTCCAGCCCTTCTCCTGTGGTGGTGCCATTTCTCTTTCCTGTATGTGTTTTGTCCAAAAGAGAATCTCAGAATTGGCTGGCTTTCCAGAAACCTCTTCCACTGAGGCCACTTTGAGATTGAATTTTGACACATGCTAATAACAAGCTCATCTGAGAATTTAACGACTGACATTTTAAAATCAATTTGTTATACTACTTTTTAATTATACACAATAGACTCTAAATGCTATAATGAAGAGATACTCAACCTTATGTATATGAAAAATACTGAAATGAGTTATTTCTTAACTTCTAGAAATTTTACATTCTTCCTCAAATTTATAACTTTAGCTTCCACTTTATTCTACCACATTTTTTTTTACAACTAGAAACTTAAAATTGATCGATATTTTGATCAGTTATAACTTTCTGCAATACAAGTCTGAGTTTTTGTGACAGTAAGATTTGACATTTTGTTTCTGGGTTGAGCAGTAATTGTAAATATTACTTAGTTGATAAAAGTAAATATAATTTTGATAAATAGCTGTTAAGTATAAATTTTAACTATTATTGGAAATAAACTTAATGAGATGAATGGGGCTGATTTATCTCTCAACAACACATATCCATAAATAGAAACTGATTATTGTGAGAAAGAGCTATTGGTTCACCATCAAATGTATTCTTGTTTTTCATTTTTTGTGGTTGCAGGATCTTAGGAGTATTGTTCATATAACCAGTACTTGGGAGTGGGAATTTTTGAGTTATATTCTAAAAATCACATGTTCAGAAATCTATGGGCTGACTAGACTAGGTACCCTTTCAACTTTGTCGAAGGCAGAAAATTGGAAACACAATTGGCTAAAAGACATGCTTCTATGTCATTAGACTTTAACAGCCCAGGATTTTAGACCATGCCATTTGGTAACTCAAGGATTGTAACACTCCAGGGCCATTCCCAGGGGAATGCAGGTAAACTGGCTTTCTGGGAAAATAGAAAACTGCTTTGTAGAGTTTGGTGTTTCCACAGTATAAATGCTTGTCCGATGCCATGGCTCCTTCCAAGCTCCCAACCTGACCTCACTGACACGTGGTTGGGAGGAGAGGGGCACAGCAGCGCTTGGGTGTAGCACCTCCCAGTGAGACTGGGAGGGGTCAATCTGCATATCTTCTGAGAAGCGTGACAGGTGATCGTGAAAGGGGAGGTGAGTGAAACTAGCCTGATCACAGGGGTATCATCAAGGAGATCAATTTATGAAGATTATCCATGAGTGCTGAGAAGATCAATTCCTGTGAGCATCCCATGTCTGGGTACCCGTTGGAAAGGCTGCACCTGCAGTGTTCCACATGCAGCAGTTTGGAGACCACTGAGTGAAAAGAATGGATGGAGCACAGGCCTTGGAGTCAGCCAGGACTGGGCTTGAATCCTGGCTCTGTAACTCAGGTGCATTGTTTAACTTCAAGAGTCTCAGTTTTCTCCTAGAAAACCGGAAAAGTCAGTACCTACCATGAAGGTAGACGAACAGGTGGTAGTGTGCATGTGCTGTTGTATTCTGCATATGCTGAACAAGTGGGTTGTTTTTCTTTTGTAGTACTGGGGACTGAATCTAGGGGCACTTTCCAGGGTCTACCACTGAGCTACACCCTCACCCTTTTGGAAACAAGGTCCCACTAAGTTGCCCAGGCCAGCCTTAAACTTGTCATCCTCCTACCTCTGCTCCTAAGTGGCTGGGATTTCAGGCATGGGACACCGTGGCCAGCTCAGAGTCTTTAACCATGTCAATGGGAATAGACTTAGAAGGTTGAGACTTAAAACCTCAGGAGCCAACATAAAGGGGAACCATTGGATCACCTGCAATTTAAGGTCTCCATGCTCCAAAGCATGTGCACCTCAAAATGGAACTTCCAAGTTGTTTCTCTTCTTTGTATGTGGTCTTTGATCTTACGGAATGCAGGGGCTGGGGTCTCCAGTCCGTATGGAAGGACATACCCAGCAGCAACAGTGGCTCTCTCAGGGTGCAGAACTCAAGATTGGCCCATCCTGGACCTAGCCAGAAAGGATTAGTGACCGAGAAACTAAAGGTGCCCCTTTGGAGATGGTTTCACTGGGAAGGCAATCTCTTCACCCGGTCCCCAAGGGCTTCATTACACTGGGGTTTGTGATGGTTCTACTGGCTTTTTAAGAAGGCTTTCCAAAATCGTGTTTAATGATTATGAACGGCAGGGTAAAATCATGTTAACACATTATAAACAATTCCAGGACACAACCAACATCTCACACTGTACTTTATTTTTCTTCACAAAATTAGCTGGACAGACAAACTTAATGGCAATGTGACATTTTCCAACAACACAAACAAAGTGCCATTATATTTAATGGTAGCCACCTGGAGACTTACTTTACCTTAACTATGTAAAGTACACTTATCATTTATATATATTTTTGTATGTACAGTTTTGTAGATACCAGCCACCCCCAAAAAGTATCACCCTTAAAAGCAGCCCATGGAAGATAAAATCTTGATAGTATGAAAATCTTGATAACAGAGGCTTTTAATACAAAAACATTAATGTTCATTTATTTTATTTAAAACAAAAATAACCCCAGCAACTCAAAACAAAAGTAAAACTTAAAATTCAAGAATATATTATGATAAACATAACCCACCAAAAGAAAGTTTCCCAAAAGAAATTCAATGAGCCCTCAATCCTTCAAATGCTACCTTGTAAGGAAAAATTTAACGAAATAAGCTAGGCAAAGGGCCCACTGCTGATTTCCCAAATGGTGAGGTACATGGCTTTACTGAGTGTCTATACTGCTGTCATTTGAATTAACAATTCCAGGGCTTTTGATAAGCTAGCTTTCCATTTTCCATAGGTGTTTCTTTCTTCCGTGTGAACTTTGTAAACGCAGCAACCATGTCATCCAATGTTGGCTTTGAGTTATTTTTTCTGGTTAGTCCTGATGAACTGGCATGGTATAGTAGTTCATACTCTCTGGTTTTCTTTGTACACAGTAAGATGCATTATTTCATGGTTGTCCAAAGACATGGAATAGAATGATTCACTGGGTAAGGCTAGAGGACTTGTATGATCATTTAACCAATTCAGTTTCACATTGTTCAAATTTTTCTGTATTGTGCATAATAAATGTTTAGAAACATGTTCCTACCAACCAGAAGGTTGTTATTAAGTATCTTGTTTGTCAAAACTACAAATTTATTGTTTACCCACTGGACAACTCCAACTTGAAATTTACACCATTGCATTGCCACACCAAGTTACATTTTGGACTGTGCCAACGCCTCTGGAATTTAAATGTACCACAGAACTTAAACATGTTTTTCATTTGTTGCATAAGGGCTTGCATGGAGGCGTTGCCCTGACCCTAGTAAGGGGCCCTCATACCCTCTAGTTCTGCCTATTCAGAAAACCTCCACTCCCTTGTTCAATCTTAGAAATGTTTTTACTCATTTAAAAATTCCTCCTCCCTCCTACCCTTGAAACAAATGTCCTTTGTCTCATAACAATGATAATTTTAAAAAAAATTCCCAAAAGATCCTAATTGAACAACAATACAGATCTGATTGGAACCTCCATAAGCCTGACAATGTAGAATTGTATTTCTTAAAAGTGTGTGACCACATTTGTCTGGGCAGCAATAGACACCACAGAATAAGATCAGAATAGAATTTCAGCTGACTCCTTAATTTCCTTAAACTGGCTTATATTTCAAGCCCTTCCTGTTTTCCCTGATAGAGTAGGTGTATGTTACTAACTACAAGTGATAAGAAAGTATAAAAACAGCCACTGCCTTCAAGGAACAATTGGAATTGAAGTTCACATTTATAAATTATTTTAGCATATTCTGTCCATTTAATAGATCTTTGATGTGACAATTAGACATGTGTTGGGATTGCCCTAATTATTTGTATTTAATCCTGATTATTGTAACACCTCTTGCTTTGTAAGCACTTCCTAATTTTTCCCAGTAGGCCTTTGGACGGTAAGCAGTATGCATTCACTAGTGAAATAAAAGTCCTGTGTAGAGGAAGGGTATACCTGAACATGCAGAGACAAGTGACCAGGGCAGGGGATGTTGAGGGTTTTTTCTTTTTTTGGCTAGAACTAGATAAAGGTGTTTCCTTAATTTTAAAATGACACTTTAATGCAAACACTAAACTTCAAAAAATTTTCAGCTTCTGCAAAATCTTCTGGGGTGAACTGTGTAAACTGTCAGTGCTGTTTCTCTTGGAGCGCCCAGAAGCGAGACTTTAGGAGCACTCGGAAGGTCTGGAGGGCTCTTCTTGTGGACTCTCCACCCCAATTTGGGAAGTGCATGTGTTCTGTTTTACTCTGATCCTGGCTAATGTGGAGCAGACTTTTTATGCTTAAGAGGAGTTAAGATTCAGGTATGAAGCCCTCTCAACACGAAATATGCTAGGATGGTTGTCCTTTGCCCGATTCCAAAATAAGTGAGACGATAAAAAAAAGAGGAGAAAAATGACTACTTGAGGCTTTTATACACATTCATTGCTTCTAACATGTTTTTAACAAGAAAAATGCAATATCAACTACTCTCAGAGAACATGCAGCCACAATACTGTACAGTCCTGGAGTCAGGTGGCTGGCACGTTTATCATTAAAACCAGATAACAAAACTCCAAAGCCAAAGGACACCAGCCTGAAGTTAGGGCCCATGACCTTTTTTTCTTTTTTTTTTTTTTAATATATATATACATTTCTCAAATACTCTGCAAATTCAGGTTTGAACAATAACAATAACAACAAAAGACAAACAGGCTTTATATTAAAAACATCCATGTTCTTCATTGTTACTTCTAAAGCAGCTTGGAGGATCTTGTCCCTTGGGAGTGTACGGCAAACTGACTCCATTAAGATGATCTTGGCAGGATAGCAGCACAGGATTCGATATTCCATATTCATCACTTTGAGAATGTAAACCTTTCATAAAATAATATGTTGCTTAAAAATTAGAATCATTCAAAAGTCTGATCATCCTGTTCCCTGAGGCCCGCCAGGGAGGTCTGGCTCCACACCACAGGTTTCCTGCTCTCTTGGTGAAGTGTAAGTGCCACTAAATTTCAGGAAAGGCCTGAAGGACAGCCACGGAGAAGGGACCACAGAAGGAGGGCAGCAGGGCTCTGGATGGGTCAATAGTGAAACAGGTCACACAAAGAAACTCTTTCAAGGTCAAACCACCATAGCCAGGTTTTAATCCTTTGCTCATTTCCCATCTGAATTTTCAACTCAGTGAACTTCATGGGCTTAACCAAAGGTGTGTGTAATCCCAGATAACTTGAGTTAAATGCTGATTTACTCAGAGACAAGTAAACCTTCAAAAAACGAGGTCAAAGGAACAACAGACCTAACTGTCACAATAAGCAATCCTGTTGACAAGAAACGCACCTAACTTGGTTAAAACCTGGCTTCTCGATGGCCGGTGAAATCCAGGGTTTCTCAGGTGGCTGAGATTCAGGCTTATCCTACCTTTTTCAGAAATGCTTTTGAAGCATCAAGAGACAAAAATCTCAAATGAGAAATTATTATTTCTGCTAACAAGTGTGTAGATGCCATAACTAAATACATTTTTTTAAAAAATGCTGAGATGCATGTAATTTTCAAAAGCAGCTTTCGAAATATTAACCACAGCATTAAACATTGAACATAGTACATTCTAAAGTTAATACAGATAAATGGTATATAAGTGATAATGCCACACAATTATTCCACAAATGTCTCCAGGCTGATTCTAAACTTGAAAAAATATTTTCTAGTTTATTAGCTGGAGATATTACTTCTTTTGCTACTTTTCTACCATGGATTATTTTTTTTTAATGCCCCAGGATGTACAGGTGATCTCCACATTCCATACCTGGAACTTTTTTTTCCTCCCTCTATCAGGTTTTCAAATAAAACCAAACTACAATGACAAGATAATGTTTTACATGTAATTCCACGGACATAAGTTAATTAATCCATGACCCCTCATTCAATGCTTCCTTTGAGTTTCTGATCCTCCCAAAGTCATTTAAAGCCTTGCTTTAAACTACAGACAGGGTGAGGGCTGCCAATGCACATGTGTGGCGGCCACAAAAGCCTTCTCTTTTCTTCATCCCTTCGGTGGCAGCTTCCCAGCCTTCCCCGTGTCCTTCTGCCAGGAAAGGCACAGTGCCTGTTTCCTTCCCTCCACAGTGATACGTGTCTTGAGAGCTGTGGCTCCCTGGTTCCAGGTTCCACGCTCAGTGTGAAAACAGGTCTCGCTGGGCACCTGAGGGAGCAGGCCCAGGCCAAGTCCCACTATTGCTCTCTTGACGGCGGAATTCTGAGCTCTGTCAGCTTCCAAACATTCGGAGACCCCAGTGCCCTGTTTAAAACTGTCTGAGGCGGCCAAGCATGTGCCCAGGCCGAGCACCAGGGCCAGGCCTCAGAGGCGGGACACAGGGTAGGCTCTGCAGACATCGGTCTCCTAAAAGCAGGCACTTATGGCCGCCTGATGCTCCAGGTGACTCCAGTCTTCCTGATGCCATAGAAGTCACCAAAATGTCCACTTCATTGAATCCTGGGGATTCTGCTTGCTACTCAGACAGAGTATTGGAGTATACAGTATTGGAGGTTAGGGGTGCGTGGGTGTGTATCCAAAATATATGAATATACACAATCAGGGTTTAAGGTACTGGATGATATTGTATAATCTGCTAAAATGCTTCTCGGCACAATTGGTAGCTTAAAAAAATACTTTCCTATGGTTTAAGGGCATTTTTCCCATTGCTGTCCTTCGGTGGGGAAGTCTCAGTGGATACCACGTCCATCTGAAGTTTCCAGTTTTTGTCCTCTAACTGGGTAGGTACCATGTGAGTCAGATGCAAAATATCCACTTTTCAGGCCAGGGAAGACTGGGCTTCCCTCTAAGCACCCTCCCTTGGTAACATCACAGCCCCCAGGGCCAGTGACTGCAAGTTAAAGGAACACCTTCTCCCAGCCTCGCCGCTTCCCCATCAGGCAGATTCCCTGTCCGCAGGTTTGTTCCTCAGATGGCGCTTTAGTCCAGCCGACTGGAAATCAGATCCCTGTTCACAGGCACAGACCAGCAGGTAGAGCCGCATGAAGCGGGACTTGGCAATCAGTGGTAGGGTTCCCAAAGATGAGAGTTTCGATGAGGCTGTCTTAAATAAATAAATCTTTTTTTCTTAGTAATGTAAAAAATAAATGATATTTCCCTTTGGCAGTAAATAGCTGATTCGACATTTTGCCTGAAAGCTGTTTTTGTGTAGGTATGTGTGTTCGTTTCATGGTACATCACTAGCAATGCATATTATTTCTACTGCTTTAGTGAACCTCTTGCATATTTGTTTGGGGCAGGCCTGTGGACTTCACTTGTGGCCCAGGTAGGCACCCAATGTGATGCAGGCTCCCACCAGGGCCAGGCTGAGCAGAGTCTTCAAAGACAGCCAGGAGAAGTCGAACAGAGGCCGCACGCTGGGGCCGTACAGCTCCACAAAGGCGTCCTGCAGTGGGGAGAGGAGGGAGAGAAAGAAAGTGCATTAGCGGCTCAGAGAGGGGCAGCAGAGAGCAGCACCCCACAGAGGATCCCAGGGATCTTTGAAAGGGTGACAGGGGAAGGAAAAATGCTTTGTGGGCAGTGACTTGCAAGCCAGCCTTTTCATTCAATCAGGAAGTATTTCCTGGGAACCAGTTTACCTCCCAGGCACCTTACATAGGAGAGGTTCACACCAAATAAGCATCACACAGGATCAGAAAGGTTAAGTGCTAAAGAGGAAAGCAAAACAGCAAAGAGATGGGAAAATATTGCCTGTCTTCTGCAAAAGGTGCCGCAGGTCACAGGCAGCCTGTGAGAATGTAAGATGGTTTGGCACAGTCCTTCGTGACTGCAGGAGAAGGTCTGATGAATGGTCAGCTGAGGTCACCTCTAGGAATGTATTTTTTTTTAAATCCAACTAAACAAACGGATAAAAATTTATATAGAAAACTGTATCGTAATATTGTTTATACTGGCAATATAAACCTCTGAGAGTCTCAGAGGCTAAGAGACATGTGTGATAAATGGGAGAGTCAGGATTTGAATCCAGATCCAAGCTAGCTAGCACCCCTCCCTCTGCTGATGCCCACGTGGGGTCAGGCAGGGTGCTGCCTTGATGGACACAGATGGTCAGCCCTGACCAGTGGGGTGCAGAGCCTCTGAGTTTGAGATTGGGTTCCCCCAGGAAAGGAAGCTGGGGGCTTTCTCTTGTAGGTAGCTAGACTGGACGACCCCAACTGTGCCTGACTTAACTTGTGAAATCGTCAAGCTCACGGTGTGTCACTAGAGGCGCAGGTCCCCGAGGAAAGACAAGGGCTCTGTGTCCCTCTCCCAGCACGGCATTCAAAGTAGGGTCTGTGGTGCATCTTAGCAAAACTACTCTCTGGATTGTCTCGGATTGAAGAAATCGTTGGATGTTCACTTTCTAGAATTTGGGAAGATTATGTTCTACATTTGGACCCAATGAGTAGTATATGGACAGTTCTCTCAACGAATATTTGGATATATAAATCAATAAATGAATTCCTTTCCTTTGGTTTGACTTATTCTGCTCTGAAGAGAAAAAACAAGATACAGTTCCACATCACTCCAACAATCTTGACCCAAAGCACATGATTTTCTTATAGGAACAGTCATATGCCTTGATTTTGGGCATGGCTGTGGGGAGGAGGCTGTACAATGTTCACAGTGTTCTTGTCTATTGGGGCAAGTACCACAGTGGAGGGACCAGGTATCATTTTTGTCTTTCTGGGGCTGAGAATCTCCAGGGTACCTTGTAGGTGCTTAGAAAATGTCTGTTTGACAAATGATCGATGCTTTCTGAGTTCAGTCATTAGTTTGAATTTGGTCTAACATCAGATGCTCAATAATCTGTTTGTTTGAGATTATTCCTTCAGAGGTTAGTAACCACTGGGAATCCTGGAGTAGTCCTTAAGTGAGGTTTTAAGGCATTGTTAGGGCAATTCACACACTGAGAAATACAGATTCATAGTTATTTTTCATAAGTTGTAGTATTCTATGTTGAATACTGTATGTTGTCTAGTATAGTGTTTTGTACATATATAATACACCATAGTTTAATAAATTTCTTATTTAGGGAATTTTAAACTTTAGCTAATATAAAAATTTTATGATGTATCTTTGTACATACATTGTTGTGTACTTGCTCAATTATTTTTTGAAAGACATTCCTAGAACTCAGTTGACCACTGATTAAAATTGCATCCCACAGTCATGAAGGGCTATGCTGGACCACTTCACTCTCGCGGGCTTCCCTGTGACCGACGGGACCTTTTACAAAGTAGCCAAGTGTTTAGAGCAGGGGTCCGCAGTGAGGGTGATCGTGTGGCAATATCTGTTTTTGGTCCTCATGATTTGGGGTGAGGGTGCTACTGGCAGCTAGCGTGGAACCCAGCTGTTCAGCTGCAAGGAATTACACAGCCCACAAGCCAGGGGTGTGGAGGCTGAGAAACCCTAATTTAAGAGACACTCTGATCGTGGACAACAGCAGAACAAACAACCTGCCTGTGTGTCAATAGTGTCAGTCAAATTAGCACAAGCTGATTGCTCAGCTGCCCCGGAGACGCCCGTGGACCAGGGCCCTGCATCTCCAGAGGACCCAGATGAACTTTTGCCAGGAGAGGGCGCACAGGATTTCTTCTTCTATGTTATACCTATTGTTCAAGACGTCTAAATTTGAGTCCTACAAAAGCCAGGCGATTAACATAAGTGGAAAACATGCTTAGTGCTCTGAGCACACACTGAGGTGTCACAGCGATCGTTTGCCAAGAAGCAGCCCTTTCTCCGCATGATGAAGGAGAACCGGGCAGGAAGAAGAGACAGGAGAAACGGCCAGTTGGAAAGAGTGGTCAGGCTCATGGACACAGCAATGCCTAGCCAGTCCTCTCCTCCATGCTTTTCATGGACGGGGGCCCCCCGAGCCCAGCCAATGGATGCTGGGTTCTTCACAGCATGTGCTGTCTGTAACTTAATGTGACATCAAGAGGGTCAGGGCTGGCCTTGATTTCTTTAGTCACCAATGAAGTTTTCTGTGGCAAAATCTGAAACAGACTAAGCCACTGGCTACCTGATGTTCTCCGACATGATGCCATTGAGGGAAAGGACAGACTCTCGGTGGCATTTTCTCCCACTTTGCTTAGTCCACAGTTCTGGAGTGCTGAATAAATGTCTTCCCACATACCCTTGCCCCTGTGGAGCTGGATAATTCCCTCTTCCGGCCTCATGCCCTCATACCAACAACAGTGCTTCTAAGAGATCTCACAAGCCATATCTGGCGTGCACTGTAGGGAAAAAATATGTTGAGAGGGAGAGGAGTTAAATCAGTATCTCTTGATCCAAAGAATGGACACAAGGGTGCTACTGCAGCCCCGGGGGTCGGGGGGAGGTGCCTGCAGGAGAGTCCAGGTGAAACATTTTGTTTTTTTATGGGCTTCAGCAAATTACCTAACCCTGGAGTCCTATTTTCTTCACCTATAACTGCAAAATTGGTAGTTATTAAGGGTTAGCATAGGTCACTGCAAGCCATCAGTCAGTGTGGGAGTTAGTTAAGCACTAACCAGCTCCATGCCTGCCCTACCCGTCTCTCCCACTCAGTCTGTGCCCAGCCTGCCCTTGACAGGAGTTTTACCAGCTCCCTCTAAGCAGTCAGCTTTTAGTTCTGAAGACAGCTGGTGATTTCTCTAGAAATTATGAATTAAAATGTACACGTTCTATATTTTGGTCCCTTCTGTCCCCAAGATGAGAAATGATGGTAAAGTGTCTCTCTATATGTTCAATTATGAGCCGGGGGCAGGACAGGGGTGGTGGTCTATCATTTATCCCCTGGAGGTTGAGTCTGTCCCCCAAATTTGCCCTTCTGTGACAGCAAAGCGCAATGGAGACTCTGGTTTCAAGGCTGAGCGTCTGAAAAGCCACTTCCAGAGAGAATCTTTTTGCTTTTCAAACAGCCTGATTAGGGCGATTTCCGAAGTCTGTTTGAACAGCCCGTCATTATTTGTTTAAGTTTGAATGCCATTTTAAGATAAACACCTGCTCATTCTATGTATTAAAGGCAACAAAGAGGGGAAAAAGCAAACCTGGGCTGTCCTCATGTGATTCTGACAAAATCCCTGTCTATATATCTGGAAGGCGCTGCAGCCCTTACTCATGTCAGGGCTGGCAAGGCAAACTGGGCCTCAGAGATGTGCACTGATGCCTGCATGAGGGTCCTTTTCCCCTCTGCTGGCCCCCCAGATGGGGGCAGGCAGGGCCCTAGTTCTGGTTGCTCTGTCAACAGTGGCCTTCCACAAACTTCAAATTCGGAGGTCACTGATGGTCTCAATTTGACTTCCACTCACAGTGGACCAAGGGGACAAACTCCCAGCCCCGGATCCTTGCTGCAGGGCTGGGGGAAGCCTGGCAGGTATGGCTGGGAATAGAGAAAAGACTCCTCAGTCCAGCAGGTGTCTTCATCCCTCCTGCTTCACAGCTATCCTGGCCACTGTCAGCCCCTCCCTCGGTCTCCTGTCTGTCTCTGGACACAATCCCCCTACACGTGCGCCCCTCCCTGGGGCAGCACACCTCCAAAATTTTCCTTTCCCCTCTCAGAACCTTTCAAGAAGTATCATTTAAACTTGACTCCAAATAAAATGAGGTTAAAAAATAAACCAATTAAATAAATCAGATAAGACTGAGAACTGAAAAGGATGCACTGGCTAGGGGTGGGCACCCCAGGGTGCTCTTATACAGTAATAGACCCACAGAAGGGGAACTGCAGAGACGCTTTGAAATTGCTAATGTTTATCAGAAGGTTTAAAATACCCTTTTATTAGTATTTCCTCTTCTAACTATTTATAATTTTTTAAATGCACGGATTCTGTATAATAGAAAAAAAACCCTGAAAACAAATTGAATGCTTGAAAATATGATTGTCACATCTATACAATGGAATGTTATTACTTTGGAAATATACTTTAATAACATACATAATACACATATAGAGTAATAGATTATGTATATTAGTACATATGTCACTATTTTACTACTATTACATATATATTTTTTATACGATTGTATCATCATTACAAGTTCTCCCCAACTTGACTCCATCCCACAAGAAGCCTAAGCTGAGCTTCTGGGTCTTGCTGAAGAAGACTTTCAGCCCACCAATGGGGCTGCTCTAAATTCACGAATTCCAAACCACTCAGCCATTTTTTACTCCTCATCAGATCTCTCCTCTCTTTTTCATGTCCATTCTAAACAGCCACCAGTTTTCTCACTCAGGCTCCTTCCCATTTAGCAGCCAACTCCACTCTTCCCTTCTCTGAGCAACTTGGAGCTGTGAGGTTTGAATTACTATAGCTCCTACCTGGCTAACTCCCATCTCCACCATCCTTCCCTCCTCCTCTCCATCCTCCATCTGATTCCACTCCCTCCCATTGCTTCTGGAACTTTCCTCCACTGACTGTCCCTGCTCTCAACTACAATTTCAATTTTATCCTTCCTCTATCCCTTTGTCCCTGGCATATAAATGGTCAGATTTTCTCAAAATGTCTGTGCTGATGCGTAATCCACCCTAATTGTTATCTTCTCTTCCTCATTCCAGACAAGCTACCAAACCCTCTCATGGGGTCCCTGTCACCCCACATTTTAACCTACCTGTCTGGCTTCTTCCCCTCCTGTGCCCCTGGGACCACCAACACCCACCCTGTGGCCAACTCCCCTTTTCTGCTTGTACCCGGTAAGGTCTTCTGACCACGGCAGTCCTCCGCGCTCTCCTCGAGCTTTCTCCTGCCTCCTGGAGAATGTCCTGGACGTCTCCTTCCTGGAGACCCTGATGTCTGCTCAATGCCCCTGGCTTCCATCCGGGCCATCTTCTCTCCCTTTGCCGATTGCCTTTCCTCTCCTCATCTCCTCATCTCAAATAACATCCCCATGCTGAAGTCTCTGAAATCTCCATCTGCAGCCCCACTTTCCACTCTAACTGGCAGATTCCTAGTCCAGTAGCTTTCTGAGATGTCCCACAGGAGAGACAATCAACCTGTCCTCCACCAAGGCTAGCACTCCTCCTCCTCCTGCCTTCACTGTGCTCACGCCACCCAGTAAACCTACACCCCAAGCCCGTCTTCCATGTTTTCGTCTTCCCCACCCCACATCCATTCATTCGCAAATGCCACAGTCTCAGCTTGCATTCTCCAAAAGACAAAGACCGAGCACAAGCAGTTTATTTCAGAGCTGCTGCCAGGGCACTCTAGCAGGGGACAGTAGAAGTGAGAGGGAAGATAGAAAGCAACCACGCAGGTATCCTTGTATCCAGCAAGTTACTGCTACTGGCAACTACAGCTTAATCCTGCTGGAGAAATCCGGGGCCGATGTATAACACACAGTACAACTCTTGTTATCCCACAAATGGGCTAGGAGCTGGGGTGCTCAGACACCGGCTCCTGCCAGGTGTTGGCCGGAGAGTCCTCCTATGCAGTTGTCAATACGCAGCACTTCTAACCCACCATGTGCATAGGTGAAGCGAGCTCCCAGGGGCCACAGGAAGCCCTCAGGGGAAGAGACACAAATGCCGTGTATTTCTTGAGCTAGAGGTCAGTTAGTGAGCACCACAGGGTACAGGCAAGGGAGTGGGATGGGACAGTAAATGCACCACTGGATTTACCACCTGAATATTTCTCTGTCCCTATCGCCTTCTTTCCCCAGGATTACTGCTGTGAAGTTCCGGTCTAACTTTTCGGCCTCACCTTGTGTTCTGTTCTTGAATCTCCTCTTTGTATTGCAACCGGAGTGATCCGTTCAGAATAAAATCTGTCACTTCCAAGCTTAAGTCCATATTCCCTCAAGTCCAAGTTCCCCAGTGCTCTGGCCCAACCCAGCTCTCCTGCAGCTCGGTTTCTGGCACTTTTAAATGAACTCTGGGTGATTCAGAGCTTCGGTGCAATCCTTTTCCACAGGGGACTTTCTCCTAACTCTTAGGGGGGACTAAATAATCCTTGGCTGTCCCCGCTTGGCCACAGTGTTACCTGAAGATCACCTGTCTGCATGTTTGTCTCCCTCACTCAACCATAGTATCTAGAGGTGCAGGGCCACATTTATTTATCTCTGGGCCCCTGAAGTTCCTATTAAGCACACAGCAAATATTTGTGGAACTGAAACAAACTGACTTCTTTTCCTATACAGCAGGTTTTCCAAATGTATCCTATAAGATGGTATTTTTAAATGGTATTTTTTGCAAAGGTCAAAATAAATGACTAACAAACAAAATTCAGTGTTTCACTTGGTTGTTTTTCACAGCCCCTAGCGTCTTCCTACCAGGGACCTATGCTCACCCAGTTCATAAGGACACGGTGTACCCATCAGCTCTGGGTCTCATTGGTCATTCTGCTGATTAAATTTTATGAGTACTATCACTCCCGTCCCCACATGCTGTGAATCACCATGACAAGGATAAGCTGAGCAGCATCTTCTAAACTCATCTGACCATCTACCCTTCTATCAGGGAGATTCTTGCTGTGATACAGCACTAGAAAGGTACACTTTGAAAAATGCTACGTAGAGGTAAAAGCATAGTAACCCAGAGCATTGGAAGGGGTAGTGCTGGTGCCCACTGTACAGGACAGATGAGATGACATGGTCAAGAGTTATTCCTGCACATCCATGCAAATTTAAAGGCACTGGATGCGTCTGCATCAGAGATTCTACTAAGGGGACCCGAGACTCATTCCCAGCGCCAGTGATCTGCTGATATACAACTGCCAGCAAGAGAGAATACTGGGAAAAGGAGAAAGAAAGAGATAAAAGGGCAGCAGGGTAACACGCCCCACAGCAGAGCCTGGAGCTCTCCATGAGGCCACGGAAGCAGTGGTTCTCCTGCCACCAGACTTGGCTCTGAGCAAAAGGGGAAGCAAGCACACGCGAGGAAGTGAGGACTTTTTCTACCTGAATAAAGCAGCTGGTGAGGAAGTGACTCCATTTCCCCCTTATCATTGGCTGGGCAGGATTTCCTCTGCAGCCACATTGTGCTGAATGAGCCTTGAGGGTTCCGTCTGCAGGACAGGGTGGCTCTGGCAGTCGCATGCTTGCTTCTGCCCCCGTGACTCCTCCTGCACCCTCCCTTTACTCCCAAAATATTGACTCTGGGTTTGAGGAAAAAGGAAAGGGAAAAAATAATCCTTGAGCATAAAACTGAAGGCCACACAGCTGCCTGGTCCAGAGATCACGAAGAGACACGAGGGGCGTGAGAAGTGCAGCTCTCCCTCCTCCACCTTGCAAGGGCTGCTCCCCAAAGCCATCTCCAGTGAGGGTTGATCTTGGAGGAGCTGTGGGCCCAGAAGGCGGGGCTAGCTGAATCACAGGCCAAGGACCTGCAATGAAACCTAATCTAAGTGTCATTTGGATGTAACCAGAAACCTGCTGGACAAATGGCAGGAGATGAAAAACCCAAACAAAACAAAAACAAAACGTGTCTGTCTACCAAGGCTGGCCTAGGGTAGTTTTGATATATTTTGTTATGCAAATTTAGCTGAGGATGCAAATAGGCAGGGGCCCTCAGGAGCCTGGAGACAGAGAAAGGAGAAGTCCAAATGGCTGCTTCCTTTCTTAAACAGGGCACAGTTTAAAAATAATTCGCAAAGGCATTTTTGATGCTCCTGAGAACTGTATCCACTCTGCCAAGTCAGAGAATGCCTGGCCATGCCTACCTGCTACAGGAGGCCTAAGCCCAGAGGCAACCGTTCCCCAGGGGGATCTCAGAGGATTCCTTGGCCTGCTTACTGCCCTGCTGGGACAGGAGATTCTATTGGAGAGAAGCAGAGAATTCTGGAGAGGTGTAGAGAGATCAGTTCCCCACCCTGCCCCAGTTACATAAATGCTGCAGGGAGAGCTACCCAGCCACTGACAGGCTCTGGTCCCTCCTGTAAGGAGTTGATCAGTTTAATGCTTCACAAGACACACATGGAAACTGGCAAAGAAATGCATTTATAGGGAAATGTGCTAAAATATGTTAATAATTATGCTCTCTAATTCATCAGGTTATGGTAACAAGCCATAACAAGAGACGGAAGGCCCTGTCTGTATCAGAGCCTGAAATCTTATTTCAAATTGCTCATTCATTGAGTCACCAAATACACTTCTGCAAGGTGTCAAGGAGCATTAAAGCTAAATAAGATACAGGCACTGTCCTATAATAAGCACTCAGTAATATTCTAACCCTTCACAGTAGTGTTAATGAGCATGAGAATCATCTTAGTGGGTTCAGCGCATTTTGTGCATGAGGCCCGTTTACACTGCAGTGCCCTGGCTGGGAGAGAAGACTGACGCTGCTGTCCTTATTTTACAGCAGCCTGCAAGGCCCCAGGAAGAGGCTTTTTCCCAGGATCTCGCACCACTGAGGCCTCAGTAACCTGCCTTCTTGGAGTTTGGCTTCTGAACAAAGTTTTTCCATTTTCTTCCTTACCTTCCTCATTCCACTGTCTACTTTTGGCTAGAGCTGCTGCATACCCTGCATTTTCTGGCACTCAGCCCATTCTCGCTTTTGGGGGAGCTTAATAGTTCTCACTATTTGGGGGAGAAGAGTGCTTTATGATGTTGTGTTGATACAGAAGTATGTTGAGCAATAAAGAAAAAACTTTAGTATTACAATTCAACAATAAAAATAATTAGTCCAATAGAAAAATGGACAAAGAATTTGAATAGCTGTTTCCACAAACTGCCAATAAGTATACGCAAAGATCCTTAGTTATTAGGGAAACATAAATCAAAATCAGAGTGAGATAACACTTCAGACATGGCTATACTTTAAAAAATGGCCAACAACCAGTGTTGGCAAGAATATAGAGAAATTGGAAGCCTCACACACTGATGCTAGGAATGCCGAATGGTGTAGTCACTGTGGAAAGAGTTTGATGGTTTCTCAAAATGTTAAATAGAGTTATTACTTGATTTAGCAATTCAACTTCTAGATATATACCCAATTTAATTGAAACTGTATGTTTGCACAGAAACTTGTACATGACTATTCGTATCAACATTATTCATAATAGTAGAAAAACAGAAATGACCCAAATATCCATTAACTGATAAACAAAATACGGTATACAATGGAATTATTATTCAGCCATAAAAAGAAATAAGACACTGATACATGCTACAGCACGGGTGAACCTTGACAATATCATACTTAACAAAAGAAGCCCAAAACAAAAGGCAAGTGCTACGTGGCTCTTTCACTTACATAAAATGTCCAAAATAGGCAAGTCCATAGAGATAGAAAGCAGATTAGTGGTTGCTGGGGCCTGGGGGAGAAGAAGGAACAGGGAGTTACAGGGCTTCTTTTTTGGAGTGTTGAAGAAGTTCTAGAATTAGATAATGGTGATGGATGTTGTACAACCTTGTGAATATGCTAAGAACCAATGAAGGGATCCCTTTAAATGGATTTTCATGATATGTGAACTATATCTCAATAAAAACAACTTACATTTCTCACACTCCATGAAGGAGGGATAAACTGTTTTGATACCACGTCGAATTCAATAGAGGTACTGGTTTGTTCTGTAAGCATTGGTCACGAGAGGAACAGACTCGTTCAGAAACTGCACTACTGTCATTCTCAAACAAAAAGAAAAAGAAAAGAAGAAAGGAAAGAGGGGAGCAAGGAAGAGAAAAAGAAAAGTAGGCAGTAGCACGATGGCTGAGCGCACAGGGCGAGAAGTCAGGAAGGGTGAGACCGTGGGGGCCCCCATCCAGGTGAGGGGAGCAGCACACTCCACACTGTGCTCTGAGCCCTGGATTTGCTTCATGTGAAAGCTGCTCTGCCTTCTGGGTTTATGCTGTTGATGATCTCATTCTTCACCCTTTCTCACACTTCCTCTGGGATATGATCTGGGATATGCTGGTACGTCACAAACTTGCCAGAATTGCTGCAGATGGCTGCTCTCCAGGTTCCTCTTGGAGTGGTCCATCTCTGCCATACTCCACTTCTACAGCCAGCCCCCTCCCAATCCACACCTAGCCTCAGCACTTCCTGGGCTCAGCTTCTCCGCTGCACCTCCTGGTTGGAGCCCCACCTCTCTCCAAAACAGCAGCCAAGTTGTTGCAGTCTCTGGTGTGTCTAGGTGTTCCAGGCTCTTAGCAAAGCCAGGCTAATGAACGTAGGCCAGGTTATTTATCCCATGGGCTCTTTCCCAGTCTCACCACCATGTATCAACAGAGCTCCTTACTTTTTCTACCTGTTTTTAAAAGACATGGGGCCTCACTCTTTGCCCAGGCAGGTCTCAAATTCCTGGACTCAAGTGATCCTCCTGCTTCAGCCTCCTGCTTGGTGGGACTACAGGCATGCACTACCATGCCCAGTTCTTATGCCTATTTTAATTAGAACTGGAGAAGCCAGCATGCCTCAGATTGGGAAGTAGGTGGAGAGTTTTGCTCAGCATCAAACAGGACTCTCAACTGCCTGATGTGGGCTGGGGATTCCACATGCAGATGAACATCGGGAACAGACACACCAACTGTCTTTCTTGGAGCAACAGGTGTTTTTTACTCTCCTCCCCAGTGTCCATACCCATCCCAGTATCCATACTTGCATGTGAGCAAAAACTTAATCACACCGTGCTCCACAGGGCTTGGCGGCAGGTAACACACTCTACTAAAGGTCATGATCTGGGCCAGGCATGCAGTGATCCCCTGTGCCTCACTTGTGGCCATGTGGCCTGCCGTGTGGCATGGCCAAGCCTACCTACCTCTATGCCTGCTGCCGCAAGAGTTAATTCATGAAAATATGCCAAAAATGGGAACTGAAAGCAGATGCTTGTTAAATTCTGCAGCTTGGCCTAATCACTGTCATCAGGATGCCGTTGCTGGGGGGGTGGGGAGAGGGGGCTCTTCAGTGATTAAACTTGGAGGGCCAGAGTTGGGAGCTGAATGGATTCTCACTTGTTTAAATCAGGAAGTGTTGACTGAGGTTGGTGGCGGTGGGGAGTATAAGGAGTCTGCATGTCCTAATAGGAACTTGCTGAAAGTGGTTTCAGCCCTGGAGGGGGGCTATATTAGAATGAAAAGAGCAAAGCAGAAGGCATTTGTGTAAGTGGTATCTGCAGCTAGCCATGCAGATGTAGTGCACTGGCAGCTTCCACCATGCCTGGTCTGACGGGTGCTGCTCGGGACTGGTTAAGAAACTGGCCGGGGCGCCTTTTCTGGAAGCTCCACACTGCACTGCCCCCTGAGGTCTTGCCTTGATACCTACCGCAGACTCAGATGTCTGTCAAGGGCCAGCTTTGCCCCCAGTGGTGCTGATCCTGCTGTTCTCTGTCTGGGGCAAATAAGTCACATGCTGTACTGAAACCCACAGCCTGCTAACATCCACCCCAAAGCGCTATGAGACATAACAAGCCCAACTTTGTTCCCGGCTCCTTGATTCTCAGCCCAGTGAGCCATTCTTTCCACGAGGGTCGAAGTGACCAAGGTGATCCCTAAGCAGCCCACATGAGACACTTGTTCTCCACAATCAGTCCAGGCATCAGCAAGAGGAGAGCAAGTACGTCCTCTGGGGGAGGGCCGGTGGATGCTGGTGAACTCTCAGTGTGCTCCATGTGCTAAGGAAAATCTGCTTTCATTTTGTAGTTTATGATTTAGTTCAGTTCACCTGGAAAGACTCAACGTGAATAAAACCAGATGCATTTCAAGGCACACTGCTTGGCTCTTTGACAACCCTCTTCCTTCCTCATCAGACAGTCTTCCTGTGCCCAGAAAGGACAGCGGACCTTTCTATCGCAAGGAAAATGCAAAGTTTTGTCAATAGCAAGAGCTGTTAGCGATGGATCGTGTGAACTCTGAGCCAGGTCGAGGCCGTAGCTATGTACTTGGGCTCATTAACACACGGACGAAGTATGCTGGCGTAGCCTCTTGTCCGAATAAATGTTTACCAAGAATGATCTCTGACAGTGCACTTTCTGTTGCCAGAACCACACAGCCTTATGCATGGAGAGAAAGGGAGAGTTTCTGAGATCAGTCATAGTTGAGCTTCATATGAAAGAAGGGGCTAGAAAATCTTCCATCAGTACAGCCTCCAGCGGGACAGCTGGCAGCTGGCTGACCCGACACAGGACACTGTCACAGTGACGTGAGCCTGCCGTGGACATGAGCAAGGTCAGGAAGCTGACGTACCCACCGTATGAGGCTGTCAGTGGTGTTGGCAATGAGGATTTAAAGGAGAACAGCCATACCCCTGGGAGCTTGACTTCCAAGGCAACCGTCACTGCCCGCCATCCATGCAGCGTGGGCCAGGAACACTGGCAGGACCACATGGAGCCTGGAGGACTTCCCTGCGGAGGGTGGGCTGGACTTGAAATGGGGTTTGAATCACACCACTGGGGCTTTGTATGCGGACTGCTCCTCTGGCTAAAGGGCAGGGCTGAAACTTTCCAGGCTGCTGTGGCAGGTCAGTGATCAGTCCCCACATCCCTGCATGTGACCCTACAGCACCTGCCTGTGATGAAACCCTGGGGCCCGACTGTGCACTTGGAAATCAACGATGCAAACATTTAGTGAACATCGGCTTTGTGCACATGTCAGACAGTCTTCCTGTGCCCAGAAAGGACAGTGGGCACAGGATGCCTGGGCACAGGGTGCCAGGTGCTGAGTGAGAGGACAAGTGACCATGGCTCTATTTGACAACAAGCTCCTCAAGACAGGATTAATGTCACACTCATTACCCAAGTCAAGTCCTCAACAAACACGATTCTAGTGGGATGACTCAGAGATGTTCATCCCTAAGGTTACAAGAAGAGGCTCAAGTTTGAGCAGGCAGAGCCTTCAGGAGGGACACCGGGCCTAGCAAGTTGCTATTCCCACCTAGGAAACTCCTTGGCCAATTTCAGATCCACATGCACAAACCAGCTTTTGTAAAAAAATGGTGCAAACTCTGGATGGCTCCTCTTAGCACTGCATGGTCTTCTCTCCTGAGCAAGGACCTGCTTCCTTTGGACATATCTGAATTGAGCAATCCAACCACAGCTAATACTTATCAAAGTATTTATTTAGTGTCCACCTCTGGCTATACACTAAATCTGAGATGTAGTGGGAACTAAGTATTGGCCCAGCCCCATAGGTAGTTTTCATAAACAACAAGAGCCAGAAAAGATTGCTATTGGAAAGTCAGTCTCATGACTTGCCTAAGGTCACACAGCTCATTGCAGCAAAGCTGGTTTTCAAATCTAGGACTGTGCAACTCCTGAGCATGTGCTTTTCGGGACACTTTGCTTCTCCTCTTTGGAGGCGGAAAAAACACACGATTCAGTCCCTGGGGAGACAAGCAATAATGGGAGAGGTTATAAAGAAGCTCCAGAGACAGACAAGGGAAGTTTGAATAAATGCATTGGGAGTTTTTAAGACAGGTTGGAGGGGACAGAGGATTAGACAGGAATTGGGCCATAAGGACTTTGAACAGAGGAAGAAAGCTGGGGATGGCTTTTCAGGTATAGAATAGGATGGGAACTTGGGGCCATTCCATGGCAGGTCCCAAAGAGAGCTGATATGTACAGACGGGGATGAGTCAGGGGGAACAGGGCTGCATTATCACGAGAAACCACAAATCACAAGGACCACCCCACTCCACCACCCCAGGCACTCCACAGAACTCGATCCCATGGGAACACGTACGGCGTACTCTGGAATCCCCCTAGTCTGTGGTCTGGCCCTGTTAGTGGATGCTGCACGTTCCACCTCAAGATTGTTTAAAAATATCATGTGATATAGACACAAACTGCAAAGGATATAGACACGAATCCTTTCCATATAATCCAGGAAAAGTCTTCATATTTACAGGGCTGTTTCATAGGGAATTCTGGAATGTGAATGAGAATAAAATTTCCCTGAGTCACGAAAACTAATCCAAGCAACTTGAAGCCTATTCAGAATATTAAAATATGGAGTCCAAGAGCCTCCACAGTGACAAATGGTGATCCTTTCAGTGGGTCAGCTCAGTTATTTCCATGGGAATCAAGAAGAATTGTGTCCATAGCGTGTGCAAACAAGGACGGCACCCTACCAAGGACACAGGATGAGGGAGGCATTGCCGGGCCACCCAGCCACGCTGTCCCTAACCCCTTCTGCTCATCAGGCAGACAGTCCAGCCAGCAACGCTACAGTCTTCCCCCTGTAAACATCACTTAGCAAGTTTTTCCTGCTGACTTCGATTTTAACACTTCTTACCATTTCACAAAGACATATCTTTAAATTCCTGGGACCCTACCCACAGAGTGTTTCACAAGAACCTATCTGTGCTTAATCCTTTAGTGTTAGGTTTGTTTCTGGAAGCCTGGAAGTTCGCGAGGCACGTTTGTGACTGTCACAGTCAGACCCAACAAATCAAAAGCACTTTCTTGCAACATTTCCAGAGATGCACGCTGAGAAAGTGTTCAGCGCAACCTCTCTAATAATGTCACTGCCCAATTAAAGATGAACCAAGGGAAGCAGAATTGCAGGGTCCACTGCAACAACCAGCATGAGCTCAGCTCCACCTCAGCACAGGAGGCTTCAACCCTGCCCCTGCAGTGACGGAAGAGCCAGGTGTGTGGGAAACACAGAGGGCTGGTCACGGTCCAGGTCCTCTGACACCTCCCAACCTGGCTTTCCTGGTTTCCACTGTCACAGGACACCTCTCTTACATCCCAAATCCTCCACTTCAAGTCCCCTTTCTCGTCTTCTCCTTGGTCCTTGTCTTTTGCATTGCTTTTCTGTCGCATCCTTGCCTTGTGTTTTAACAGTTAAAGTTCATTCCACAGTTCTGATTTTTTTCCCTATTCTCCATTTGCCTGTCCTGTTCTAGAACAAGCCTGCTCTGAGTTTTCTGAAAGACAGTAATTCTCCACCCACTCAGATATGCAAAGGAATAAACTGGCTGAGTGGAACAGGGAAGACCTTGGAAGCTGACAGAAGGGCTTGGCTGTATCTACGTGGGATCTCCTCCTGGTCAAGGGACCCCAGTCACGGACACGGATGGGGAATGTGGACTGAGCTTAAAATGGGATGATGTAACGTAAGCTTTGTTTTTTGCCGTCTGAACATGGAAGTCTGACAGGACTCCAGGCCTGTGATCCAGGCTGAAGTTAGCCAGAGGTGTGATCTACAAACCCCCCTCTAACCCTTGTGGAGTTAAATACTGATGTTATAGTTATAGGACAACTGGAGAGGGATTTGTGTCAGATAAAGGAACGTAACAAAAACATCTATGGCTCATGTTTTCTTTGTATGTTTTCACCTCTACCAAATTCTTAAAATTCTCAAGTCTTAAATTTTATGCACATTTCTTTCCATTTGAACTTGAAACATCATTTAAATGTCTTTGAAAGTAATCCTAACCTACTAAAAACACCCTGGAAAACTTCAAAAAAAAATTAAGGTTATTTCATACACACACCTGGAGGTTTTTAAAGATATTTAACCCCAGGCATAAATTCATAGTTAATGAGTTACAGAGTCAAACAGACATGTCTTTGAAAAGGTAATTTTATTAAGGGAAATTTTAAATATAAAAATTATAATTTCACTACTATCATGTCTATAACATCTCTTAAAAAGCCAGAATTCCAAGGCTTTAATATCTGGTACTGGAGCACACCTTTCCAAAGGTATGCATCTGACCAGCCCTGCCCCCACTGGTTCAGCAACGTATCATCTTATCCCAGATGGATGACTCTTCAGGCTGATGTGATGCCCTCGGTGTATCAGAGTTCATGCAAGGGCAAGCTGTAGGGCCTGAGTGCTGACCACTGCTTTCTAGGTCCTCTACTTGCCATCCAGGGGGTCCTCAATTTGGGTTCCTTGTTTGTAATGGGAAGAGAATGCCCCATGGCCCAGTAAAGCCCCTTGGTTGTTCTAAGAGGTGTGATGTTTAGATTCTGGAGCTTTGTCTCATGTTTGGGTATAAAAAGCAGAGACGATGAAAAAGGTTAAGCAACTGGGAGAATCAGGCTTTTGTACCCTTTTTGGTTCTCATTAAGCATCACAGAGTCTCCATCACAACTATTATGGGTGCCAACAGAGGCCTGGATCCTAGAGGTGGTTTTATACTACGTGAACTTGGACATGACCTGCCATAATGCACAAGCCAGGAATGTGCTTGATATTCTAGACATCAAAAGAAACACATGCCAAACCCTTCGAGGCACCAGAAATTAGAATCCCAGGCAGCGTTTCTAGAGTTCCAACTACTGTATCTATTTCTGTTTAAAAATCCACACAACAGCTCTTTAAGACCCCACTTCAAATGGAACGAGAGCCATATTTCAATACTACTGAGAAGATTTTATGAAAAATTAAAGGACACCTTACAGAGATGTGCACTGTGGATCCATCATAAATAATATTCACTGCTGGTAACTTTTGATGATAAGTTAATCCATCGACCAGAGGAGCTGTGTTTTTCTCCCTGTTCCTCAGGTAATAGAACCTATGTGACTCAGGAGTCCCGTGTATTCCTCGGTGGCCTCTCCAAGTGGTAATTTCTTACATTTTCTTCAGCATCCAACTGAACAGAAACTTTCATCTTTAAGGTTTTTCTCAGAATGCTCCTTCCCACCCCGACCTTTGACATTACAGAGAAAATCCATCAGTCATTTTTAGGTTATTGGTCTGTGAAAAATTTGTTTTTAGAGTTTAAGAAGACTTTCCCATTTCAGATAACTCAAAACTGGTGTGGACCCGTTACATCAACCTTGGCCTGTATGAAGAACAAGGGAAGAAGGCTTTCCCTTGTTTGGAACCAAGAGAGGAATATCCACTTCCCCCTCTTTCTCTGTTTCCATTTTTATAAAGACAGTATTTTTTTCCTTTCAGCTGGATGATGTATACTTTTAACATTCCAGGAAAAAAGTGTCAGTGACATCTAAGTCATAATAAAAGAAAATCAAAAGAAGTGTAATAACAAGGGACAGGGAATTGTTATCATTTGTAGTATGGAATGCCCAGAGGAAAATCTAATTTTAAAAATTAGCAGCCCTGTACAAATGAGATGAGAATATAAGAAAATATTTGTTATTTTAAAAATTAGCTTATTCCTTAATCTTTTTGGCCTTTCGACTTTTATCTTGATTTTTAAAGGCCCCAGAAATGGCATTTGGTACTAGATAAAGGGGTGAATCTCACATGATACAATGAAGCACTATGAAGGGTAACAGAGCTTTCTGGCCTCTGGCCTGTTGCCTGGAATGTATCAAGACAAAAATGATTGTTAAATAAAAAGAATGAACATACATTGGTGATGAAACAATAACCTCTCTCTCATCATTATATTGGTGTCTATTATAAAGAAAAGTAAACACGTGGGCATACAGAGATGACGAAGTACTTCCCTATCTATCAAGCAAGGTGACCTTCACAACACCCCATAGATAAGTTGTTACCTCTGTCATCCCCATTTTACAGATGACTGAGAATACATAACTTTTACAAAGACTTACCATTAATCAGCAGCGGAAGCAGGACTCAAACTCAAAACCCTGACATACCTGTCCACTGTATCACATGGCTTTCCTACACACAGCTGTGATTCCCAGCAAAATGGGCCTTCCCGGAGCCAAGATGTCATAGGCTGGAATAATACCCCAGTCTCTTTGGCAAAGTTTAGATTATGAGGAAAAAG